>CM051830.1:45945890-46000890 GCA_028451465.1 Erethizon dorsatum | reverse complement strand
GTGACTTCTACAGTCAGGGCATATTACGAGGTAAACAACAGTGGCTGCGTCCTTGAAAGTTTGGGGGTGAAAATGTGTTGATGTGAGGAGCCACAAAGACAGAAAAATGCCCAACTGAACGAAAGGTCCCCAGATTCACCCACTGTATTTAGGCAAAACCTCATCTGCCTTATTCCCAATATAGCTCATCGACTGTGTTGTGAAGCTACTTCGTGACCACCCACAGAGCTTCCTTCTGGCCCTGAACAATCTTTTTTGTCCTTCTAATTTATTTAATCAGTCTTGGAGAGTTGGGGTTTCAGGGACATGGTCAAAATGTGTAAGATAACACGATTGAAAGATCTACTTAGTGCTGTAGCGTTATAGAACATTCTCTTACAGGCATGTGGTATATAAAATGCTATAGAAAATGTTCATGGTTAACTCACCTTTTATTAATGGCTAGCAGTTTTCACATATTTGAACTCTAACAATCTGAGAGTCTAAACTCTTGTCATTAAATACCAACATGTGGCAAGGAGCATTGGAATACCTTGCACAGTTCACAGAGAATTTTCAAATATTGACAGTTTCTTTTTTTTCAAAGCTAAGGAACAAAAATAATTTTAAAAAATGTTCAGTAAATGTCCAAAAGATACCATTGGGTAAATGAGAGTACAAATACGTAGTCTGTCAAAGTGTCTTGCATATAATAGCCATTCAATAAAACTGGAGCAATAATAATGATAAGGTAGCTGCAATAAAATTATTTAAATTAATTTCCGGAACTAGATACAGGAAAGGCTGGAACCACCTTGATTTCTCATTACTTTCACCTAAATTCTTAAGATGATGGATGTAAAGAGCATAGAAGTTACTAACACTCCACATTTGGAAGGGTAGGGTGCTTCAGGTACTCAAAAGAAATTCAACAGATAAAAAGCAAAACTGAAGCAAGATGGACAGAACTTCTTCTCATTATTCAGCCCATCCTTTCAGAGGATTTTCTGTTGGCTACTTTTAACTTGAACAAGTTTCTCTGCATTTTAGGATTTAATGATAAAACATAAAATAATGATAAATATCTGCTTTTATTAATTCTGGAAATGTGAGTGTTTGGGGGAGGATCTACATAACAGAAAACAAATGTGTGTAGTAAAAAGCATGCAGAGCTTTGTTGCTTTCAAAATTAGAGGAGTAAATACCTTATTGTGATCACAAATCTGCTCATAGATAACCACATGCACAAAAAAAAGGACAAGCAAGTTGGCACAAGAGTGTAACATTCAAAGCAACTGGGAACGATATTTGGAATGGAGAAAATGGAATAATCACGCAGATGTATTGAAACGTGTGATTCATGTTTCTTCATTAAATCAAATAAAATGTATTGCTATAAATACATTCCACCCTCATTTAAAAATGTTCTTATTTTTCCTCCTGCGTAGAACTCTTATTTTAAGGATGCAGGTTGAGGTTTTAAATTCTAAAATATACTAATCATAAAAGGAGGTTTGCCGTACAATACTAGATTTAAAATCTACCTACTCCTAAGGGCACAAGGCACTTATTATATGATCGGGAAAATCTCACTCTTAGAATCATCCTGATCAGTTTCTCACACTTCATACCACACTCTCCTCTTCCTTATAGGACGCAGAGAGTTTTACGCTTATTACAGGTTGGCAGAGTAAGGACACTAAGTAATGTTTTCCTTTGGGAATTCTCTACCAATTCTCCACCCCATTTCATTTTGAACAACATATGTTTGGGGGCTGGCAGGGCATTCGTTAGTGTCTGCAGACCAGTCAATGTGGAGGCAGCCGCACCTGCTTTGGACCAAAGCGAAGACTGAGACCACTCCGATTTCCCTGCCGTGCCTCAGCCTTCGATCCGTTTGGTCCTTTCACGCACAGAGCGTGGAACTGGCAGAGCGCGGGAGCGCACCTCCCAGGTCTGATGAGTGGGGGGACACGGCCTACAAAGACTGCTTTTCTGCCTCCTCGTGGACCGATGATAATGAAGCACGTTTGAAATTTGATGTTGATAAATGAGGAATGACACATTTATGTCATTCCCTGTCTCCCCAGTTCTCTCTCCTGGTCTCCCCCAGGCAGGCTTCCCCATCTTAAGGGAAATGCCCCTGCTCTCATAGACCCCTCGGCTCTGTGTACTCCAGCTCTGGTTTTCTGGTGTGCTCTTTGCCAGACCAGAAGGTTCCACGCATCCTTGTAGCTTTCGTGTCCCTTTTGCCCCTGGTTTTACACGGGTGCCCAGCAAACAGTTTAATTGGTTTTCATGCAGTTACTTCCTCCATACTTTCTTTTCAGTCAGAACTTCAGCAACACTTTTTGGTGCCTGCTCCATACCAGGCCCTCCTCCAGGGGCTTTCTAATTAGGGTATCACTTGTGACCCAAAGGGAAAAGAGACAGAGGCCCTGGAAAAAGTTACCACATAGAAGGGCACATTGATGACACAGAGCAAATACAAACCAAAATTCTAAGGGGGTGATGAGAAGGGAGGGCTTCATGGAGAAGGTGATATTTGAGTTTGATGAATGAACATCATTTTTCAAGCAACAAAAGAGGAAGAAGGCTGTTAGATGTGGATCTCGATTAACATTGCCACACCTTTCTGTCTTATTCTAGAAGGACCTGGGTTACTTCGTAAATTGCTGTGAGCATCTCAAAGATGAAGGAAGGTTGCTAAGGGGAAAAATAAAGCAGGACCCAAACACCAGGAGGATTTTTCAGCTTCTCCATCCCCTGTTCACAGAACACTTATAAATGAACAACAATAACAAAAGTTAATACAATGAATAACCACAGTATGTTAACAGTACTTAAAATTTCACTATATAGTTAATTAGCTACATCTACCTGTCATATGTTAGTCAAAACTCATGAATAATTGGTCTCAGCAAAATAATGAAAACACACACACCCAGACACACACTCATGCAGATCCACAGAATAACCTGTTCAAATCCCACACATGTTATTTAAGAATTTCTCTTAGATTAGTAATTAAAAATATAAGTGTGGAATTTTAAAGTATAAATTTGGGGAAATGATCAAATTTTATATCATGCCTATGTCTTGTACTCTGAATAACTACTGCGAAGACAACACACAATGTATCAACTATTGTGACTGTCCTCCTAACCTGTTTGGAAACTTGGTTTCATTGTTTGTTTATCTTTTTTCTCTTTAAAATAAAAAAAAAATAGCCAACAACTAAATCCTTTACTGTAGAACCAATTCAGGAGGTAAAAGAATGATTTTTTAAAGAAAATTTCAATTTCATTAGTTGATCTCATTACCTGTTTGTAATGATATATTTGTTATTACAATAACCAAAATAAGTGCATATTTCATATTTTGATCTCCTTACCTGAAAAACAATAACAAAAACCAACTCTATGACTTTTATTGATCCAGGGGATCTACATTGTAAGGAAAAGTGAGTTATCTTATTTTTATATAACACAGGATTCTAGTAGGCAAAAAAAGTAGAATGGCAGGAAACATGTCCTCCCTGCCAAGCACAATTTCTACATTCTTGTATTGAATGCAAAACAACTGTAAATATACAAGAGAGAGGGAGGAATAATGTAATCACGATGGATGGTTATTTCTGGTTTAAAGATACTGAAATGTTCATTTTATTAGTTAAACACACGCTACCAAATCTAACACCATCTTTGTGCATTTTGGGCAGGCTATGGACATCTGGGTGGATTGGATTGCCAACAGCACATTATAGAAAATCGTGTGTTGTTTGTATTTATCTGGTTGCAAATAGTCTAACACTACACTGACCAAGTTGACTGGGACAAACATCTTTTATTAACACACATTTAACAGGATTTAAAATATTCATAAGAAATGTGCACTATTATTATTTGGCATCAGCACACTAGACTTTTAAAAATGCATGGAACTGGATATTGGTGGTACACTGATGTAAATGACAAATTATTTGAAAAAAAATCTATTAAAATTCTTCGCAACCTTTTGTCTGTCCATGAGAACTTCTCTTAGCACTTAAGCATTTCTCTGGTGGTGGTGGCTCATTCCCTTAGGTTTCTCTTTCTGGTTTCAGCCATGTCACAGACTTGATGAATTTCTTTGTCACAAAATATCACACTAAAAATATTGCCATGGGTGACCTATTTGGGCACTGGGAAGTTTTGAGAATGTGGGCAATGGAGGAGAGGTGCCTGTGGCTGGTATGAAATTTAAACGTGGGTGCAACGTGACTTCTCAGTTTCATTCTGTAAGATGATATGTGAGATTTCTACATTGGAAATTGTACTTTGGTGAGCAGAAAGTTCTGCTCAGGAGCACGTCTGAAGTGTGTGCTGGCACACAGCTATCAGGAGAGGGGGCTTTAGAAGCAATGCTGTGGGGCCATGTCAGAAAAAATGCTTGTGCCCAATGCCAATCACTCAACTCAATTGCATATCTGCTTGGAGACAGCATCCATCTCCACTGACATCCAAAATATAGAGGACACTGTCACTGCGTGTTGGGGGTGAGTGTGTGCTGGTAACTTGACCTGCAGGGGCAAATAGCCTGCTTCCCGGTCTTTGCTAATGTGTGTGACTTCCCAGTGTCCACACAGCAGAGGCACAGTGAGTTGATCCATCTGGGGGGGCTGGATTTCAATAACAATGATGGCTGGGTTTCTCGAGTTGCTACCTGCTACACATTCCTGTGTTACTCAGTCTTACTTAAGGGAAATGTAGGCTGCCCCAACCCCAGGCCCTAAATATCGCAAAGATGGCAGGTTCTCTGCACAAAAATTCTCAGCACACACAGTCTGTAAGACTTGTTTTATAAAACGGAGACAGGAGGTAAGTTTACTCAACAAAGCGTACCGTACTGACTGGTAATTTGCAATACCTTGGACTCTGTTTATTTATGTGCCACCCTCCTGCCTGGAGATAGGAGGTCATGGCCCCCACTCAATAAGGACTGTGGGCAGATGACCACTGAGAAAATCCTAGAGTGGCCCTTTTTCTGGGGGAAAAGAAATTACAATGTCAAGAAAGGATGCCTTTTGTCTTTTCTCCCAACCTGGCATTCTATTGCACCAGCATCTTTGCAGTGGTTTGAATAATTATTTTTTTTTTCGTCTTCATTGAGTAGCATCAAGCATGCTGGTATATATAAGAAAGAGGTTAGAGATCTTTTTAATTCCTAGAAAATCTGTTTTGAGCCTGAGCACTCCAGTTCATAAATCTGAATATAATTGGTGACCATGGTGTTTGACTCTCCAAAGTGTGTGATGTTCCCTAAAAGGTATGGCATGAATGCTTCCTGGGTCTTGGGTACCATTTATCCTACTGTATTGATAATTTTCTAAATGGTACCCTTGAGGCCAAAAACATCGGCTGTATCTTTGTAGATTGCCGAAGTTGTTCCCAGGGAGTAATGACAAATTGGGGGAAATGGATTGAGTATTATATATTATTATTCAGAATGGTGTTTTAAAAAGTGAAGTAAACTTTAAAGATAGTAAATGTTCTGATTCTCATGTTATGTCTTATCATCACTAAAATAATTATAAGTATTATAAAAATAAAATCACCCACTTAATACATAATTGATACCACTTCCAATTCTGTACCATTGTGTTAATATCCAACCTCTGGAAGTCACTCACATCCTTATTAGATATAAAGCCAGAATGGCAATTGGCCAACAGAACATCTCTGAAGGAGCCCATGATTAAAACACTTGACAAGGTTAACCCTAAAAACCTCATTGTTCAAAGGTACAAACCTCACTCACTCTGCATAACTTGATTTCCAACTTTCATATGTACATATATATATTTTCCTCTTTAAATATTTATACTTCTAGAGATATAATTTATATAAATCAAATAACATATCCATGTATTTATTTCCTAAACATAACTTAGTTAAAGCATATTTATCAAACATGAATTTCCAAAAAACACAACAGGATCTATTTCCTGGAGAGAAGTACAGAGACACTCTAAGGACCCTCATGATGCAACATCCAGGTTACATTTCCTCCAAGATGCCAGAATTCCTCTGAAGCAGAGAACACCCATTACGAAGCAGGAAGACAACAATCCTGCTTTTGCAGGGTGCCAAGTGTACCCCAAAGGACAGAACGGGGTCACATCCTAACATACTGTGAATTACTTCTGGTCTGTAGACCAAACCCTCCAACACTCCAAGCCCACATTTCTCTTCCTTTTGGAAAGACTGACCACCCTTGTCCTTTCTCTTGCCTGGAAAAGATTATTGGTATTTAATGACAAGAAAAGAGAAAAGGCTCATTGTTTTGCTTTGGAAGAATTAGACATTTAAGGCTCCCTAAGATCCAAGACATTTGGCCAGGCATCGCTCAGACCACTTACTGTCCTCTGCAGTCAAGAGTGGAATCCAAGAACTGTGCACACTGCCAAATGCATTGGAGGCAACCAACCGGAACTCATACTCTGTGTACGGTTGGAGGTCGCTCACTTCATAGCGCAACGATGCAGAAGGGTTGGAAAACAATCTGTAAGGGAAAGAAATGTTGGTTAGGAAGTTTTAGGCATGCAAAGAAATAAAAAGCAGATTAAATCTTGCAAAAAATAATTTTAGAGAATGTCAACATGCGCTTAGGTGCTACCATTTTGTGCCATCAAGCGGCATCTCTTTCAAAGTAAGTACCCATTGGCTGGGGATTTGGAACCTTGTGTTTATATGAGGTTCAGATTCCAGGAGTGCTAAGACTGATTTCCAGGTGAAATCTGTAGGTATTATAACTTTCTAGTCACACTACAGACAGTGCCTTGTTAGGTCCAGGTGTATCCCTACTTCATGCAACACCTGTGTTCATGAAGCCTTACTTTAGTAAGAAGAAATCTTTAGTGTGAAACAATCTTACTTTCAGTGCTACATAAATGAAAAATAGATGTTTTTGCAAAGCAAATAATTATCCAGTAGGTTGTTCATTGATTTTTGTTTGTTTGCACTTTTAAAAGGTAACCTCTGCTTGTTGCAAATGAGAACTGGCCTCTTCTTCAAAGATTTTATGTGCACTTGGAAGAAGCCAGTTGAGAGGAAGGAGGCCTTGGCAGAAGCTCACTCTAGAAAGCCCAGGGTGGAGTGGGTCGGCCTCATCTGGAGCTGGTATCTGGGAGAGCCGGGAGCGTTGTTCCGAGCTGGTGTAGACCAGACAACCTGAAGACTGGTTGGGGTGGCAGATGAAAGCCTGGGAGGCAGCACACCATCTGGAGCTGTCGAAAAACACAGATGAATTAGAGCAGAGAAAACTGTGGAGAACATATGCCGGGTGGAATCGAAATGCTCCATATACTGGAAAAACTGTTCCTCAGGATCAACAACAATGTTAAACATGGTCCATTTAATTTAACATTTTCATTCCTGAACTACTGTACTTCCTTATTGTTCGTTTCAACACAATTACATTAGTATTTCAGTTCTGAAAAGCCAGCCCCCCAAACGGCAAGACAAATGAATACGCGGCACTTTCCCACCTGTACTTCTGCTGGTCTAATTGAAAACATGGAGGGGATTTAGTGAAGCAAATATTAGAGACTTTTTAATTTACTGCTGTCATCAGCAGACCCGCAGCTCAACACTGACGCAATCCAGGTCTCCTTCGTACTATATTCCTCCCAGCAGTGTCACCCATTGTCACCTTAATTACAACCCTACTCGAGAACAAAACTGGATTTTTTTTGTTTTTGCAGGGAAGGAAGTTCACTAAAATTTAATTTTCCTGTAATGATGAATGTGGAATATTGTGGTCTTAATGCTCGCTCATGAAAATATGGACAATAAACATTTTTCCTCCCCTATCCCATATTATTCTGTACCTCCCACAGAGTCCTGCCCTTACACACTCATGAAATCAGTTGCTGCACGCGTGTTGCCTTTTCTAGCAGAGCTAAAACTCTGCTAAATACATTATAATCAAATTATGAGTGCTAAATTTAATGCACCTGCTTGATACAATCCATCAGGGACATCTATTTGAATAGTTCTAGAAAGCCTAACAAGAATAAGTAAAACTAAAGCCTATTCTACTAAGACATTTCGACAAGATGATTCTGGTTATTTTAGTTTTTCTACTAAGTATAACTGGAATGAACCTTTCTTATCAGTGTTTGTTCCACAACTAGCCAGAAACATGAAAGTAAATTAAGCAAAGCTCTGTGGCTATAGGAAAATCACCTAATGATGCTGAGCCTCTGTTTGTTATAAAATAAGAGTAATATGCTTCTCTTGTAGGATTGTTGTGAAGAACGAGGCTCTGGGAATTATTAGATGGCAACTATCATTGGTAGTATTGTTACTACACTGGGTAATCTGAACTTCCATTGGCATAATATTAAAATGTAAATTTTTAAGATTCTTGCGATTATTCTAACATAAGTTCATTACAACCACAGATTACCAGAGGGCATAGGTGAAGGAAGAGAAGTGACTAATAATAAAAACAACTGAAATATCAGGGTCTATTTTCAGTCTTCTTCCCCATACAACCTTGTGTCACCTGTGTATCTTGTGTGCTCCACAAATCAGAACCTGCCCATGAGCACTGAGGCTAACAAATGCCCAGAATAAGAGTGGGGGGATTGGATTACAGTTTCCATCAATCTTCTGCAAGGGTTTTGAGTTCATTCATAATTTATTCATTTGTTCAATACACATTTATCCAGGCTCCGTTCTGTGATAAACACTGTTCTTCGTATGGAGGGAAAAGGGCCCTGAATACAGCAGATGCCATTCCTGCCTCTGTAGACATGGCATTTATGGGTAGGAGTGGGCAATGAGCAAAAGGATACAGGAAAGGATGCCATTCAGGGCAATAAGTACCCTGGAGGAAAATAAAGCAGGGTGAGAGAAGAGAAGAGAAAGTGAAAGGGAGTGGGCAGTTTCAGTTATCAGACAACAATTTGGATCCAATGGGGAGACTACAGGAAGGTGTGTGATTCGGACACGTTTGGGAAGAAGGGAGGGGCCGTAACATCTGAGGAAGAGCAGCCCAGCCAGGGAACAGCAAACGGAAGCAGCAAGGAGAGGAAGCTCTGGCTGCTGTGTAGGAGCGCAAAAAAGCCCATGTTGCTGAAGAGGAATGAGGAAAGAGAGGAGGGAAGGGCAAGGAGGATGGAGAGCAGGTGGGGTCGCATCCTGAGGGACACAGAACATCAAGGAGGAGCTGTGGGTTGTGTTCTAAATAAGGCTGGGAGCCACTGCAGACCCTTGTAAGGGAAATCACACGATCTGATTCTAAACTCACCAAGACCACTCTGTGTTAACAGGGGCGAGGGGCGAGAATGCAGAGGAGGGCATCTCTACTGCAGCATCCAGGCACAGCGCGACTGCGACTTAGGTTCGCGTGGTAGAAGTGGAGGTGGTGAGTGTTTCTGCCATTGAGAGGGAACAGCGTTGTTTATAGAATATAAAGGAATCAAAAACGATGCCGATGTTTCTCACCCAAAGACTCAGGTGGATGGTGGTGTCCCTACCGGGATGGGAGGCTCTGGCCGGGCGGTCGAGAGTTTTATTTTGTCCAAGTTACGCATAAGAGGTGTATTGTATGATGAACTCGTTAGCGTAGAAATCAAGGAAGAAGTTGCAGAAATGAATTTGGATGGAAGTTGTGGGTCATTGGAGATGCACTGTGGAAAGGCTGAGAGGTGATGAAATAGACTAGGAAGTGAGGGTAAAGCCAGAGTGAGCTGAGGAGAGGTTTAAGACCTAAGCCCAGGAGTCCACCAAAATTCTGAGTTCAGGAGGAGGCCCATCCAGCAGGAGACTAAGAAGCAGTAGTTAGGGCATGGGAGAAAAACTGGGAGAAAACTCATGCTGGAGGCCAAGGAAAGGGCACATACTAAAAAGGAAGGACATGTCAGCTATGCTGCAGGTGCTGAGGGTTAATAAAGAAGAGGACTGGGGATTCCACTTTGGAGGGGTCTGGTACCTTCCCAAGGACAGAAGCAATGCAGAGGTAGCCACGCAGTCTAATCAGAAAAGCTTGGGAAGAGAATGAGTGGGAGAAGTGAATGGATGCAGCGAATTTAGACAACTCGGCTTGAAGGAGTTAGTTCTAACGGGGAGTAGAAAATGGGACTGCAGCTACACAAGCTCATGGTTTTAAAGCCAGGTTTTCTGCAGACTGGGAGGTACGGCATCGCATACTCATGCTTATTGGAAGGACCCCATAGGAGGCCAGAGGATGTGAACTATCACAGGAGAAGAAAGGATAATTTCCAGAGCAGAGTCCCTGTGTGGGGACAGGGAGATGAACCAGGGCACTGTGCCCAGAATGGAGGGCCAGGGCTGCTGGGACAGAGCAGGGACAGTAACCCATTGTGCAGAAGTGAATGCGGAGGGTGACATGTGGAATGGGTAGAATCAGTGATGGGGAAGCAGCAAAGCTCTTTCCTGTGGGTGGATGCCCACTGTCACAACGAGCAGAATAAAAGCAAAGCCATCAGCTCAGTGCCCACAGTTTGAGGGTGACCTGGGTCTGAAGGGAGAGAGATGGAACGAAGGCATGACTAGAAATGCAGGACGACTGCCTTCCAGGGCCAGATGTCCAGCAACTTAGCTCTAAATCCTTGCTGTGAGGGAGACTCATTGCTAAAGACTTCTTCAGTGATCCTTTACCAACACACACACTTTAAACAATGCTCAATGCTTATTTGATAAATATTCTTTGAAAGATTCATAACAAGTGCGCACATGGAAGAGAAGCAATGAAAAAACATGGGGACAAAGTAAAGTCCAAATTGCACCCAGTGCAGAACGTATAAAACCATGTCTCGTATTTGACTATTGGTTTTTGCCTATCTTTTCTGCATGAAGGAGTACTATGTCATTGACCATCTAAATTCTGAATATTAGTTGTCAGTCATCAACATGAAAAACACCAGTTTTAACAGGCACATGTTAAAAATTACATTCCTGTACTATTGAGCAAGGGTAGAGGAGTGCGCCACGGTAGGTCTCATAATAATACTAAAGTAGCATATATTCTCTTCTGAATGACAAAAAAAAAAACAGTGTGCTTATTAAATTGGTCACACTTTCAATATATTTCCAAACAAAATGATCACCTTAAATTATTTATACACAGCTACTCATCCTATCCGCTTTCTGTACGGGTGCTAACTGGAAACTTCTCTCCCCCCTCTGATTAACCCCTTTTATCCTAGATAAACTCTGCAGAGGGTCCATAGTTCTGAAGCAATCACAGGGCACCAGCCATAATTCCATCCTGGTTTCTGAACAGACGAGCCCTGTATCCATCAGCTTGATATATTGTCTCCAAGATGCCATATTGCTCACAGAGCTCCTCTCCAGTTTAATATGACCCTCCTGGGACAAACACTCCACAGACAACCTCCTGAATCAACACATCTTGTCTGGTAAACACTAATTCTACTTGGCAACTGGATAAAACAGCTACCCCAATCTATAACTTCAAAGGAAGGGAGTTTTTAATAAAATTTCAAATTTGACCTTCTTCCAAAGGCAAAATTAATATAAACCATTAAACAACAAATAAATCACAGATTGAGCTATGCTAGATTGCTGGAAATTTTTGAATACATGATTTTATTAAACTGTTAAGTGATGTACACTTGAAAGCTTTATCTAAAAAAATTATCCAAACAGACAGAAAATGATTTACACATGCCCCAAACCTTTGCTCCACATGGATTTATAGAACTCTGTGGGGCGAGCTCTAAAGCAAAAATAGAGGCCTTTTCCCCATAAAGCAGGTGACTCCTACAGCCATAGGAACCACAGGAAGAAAGCTTTATGAGAAAAATCAGTTCTTTCTCAATGCATCCCATCCACTTGTTACTCTTTGCAGTGTGGTTTTTTGCATGTATGTATGTGTTTTTCAAATAATGGGGAACATGCTACATTCAAATACCAAAGAAATTTACATTCATTTATGTTAAATTCCACTTTGGAATAAAAGATATTCAGTACCGCCTGCACCCGGCTCTTGCGGGGGTTGGCAAATGCAGGACAGGTACCAGAAGGAAGATCTGCTTTTTCCTTACTAGGCTCATAAGGCACGACTCAAATAATTCCAGCACACACACACAAAGGACATAGCATAAAAAGGCAGGCGTGCTCTGAGAGATTCAGAAGTTAGACATCCCCAGTAATGCCCTGGTCCTCGCCTTTTGGCGGGCTGTGGCTTACAGGGACACTGCTGCAGGCTCCGTCCGATGGTCCATGCAGCCTATTGATGCTGTCGGCCTCCCTCCTAGGGCTCAGGCCCCAGCTCTTCCTGAGCTCACTCCACACAAATGTGACCCTTGGGCCGCATTCACTTTGATTCTGACTCCATCCCGAGCTACCCCTCCCTGTGGAGAGAAGATTTCTGGCCTCTTCACATAGGTTTTCTCCATTAACATAAAAGAAACCGTGGCCTTTTACCTATGGGCACCCTTGTTGCATCACCGCATAACCTGGCGCACACTCAAAACCCTGGGATTACACTTTCCACCATCATTTTCTGAAATAGCTACATATGAGCGAGGATTTTAAATTCTATTTTCCAGAATGGAAAATTAAAGTTCAGACACATATCCTGAGTCATTGAGTCATGAACAAATTGAAAACAGAAGGCAAGACTCAATTTCCAGTCACTCAGCCATATGTCATTTAAGAAGATATTAATTATGAGGAATATGCAGATGTGCTAACAAACGGACACTCAACCTTGAGCACAAGGATGCGCAAACAGAGCTGAGCTCGGTGGTGGCGAGTAGGTTAAGGAGGTTTAATGCGCGCCACAGTCCCCTGTCAGCTCGCTTTTTCAGCACACACCATGTGCCAGGTTCTTCAGCATAGTTACTTCGGAGCCTCAGAATTACATGCTAAGAGTGTAGAGTTATCTCTTGTACAACAAGCCAACACTCAGAGAAGGTGACTATTTCCTCACAAATCACAAATCTGGGGAGCGAGAATTCAGAGTAGGATTGGTTTGTTTCAACATAGCACTCTTAATTCTATGCCAAGAAGCGGCCTATGACAGCAGATGGTTTCTAGTTTAGAATAAATATTAAGTATATAAATAAATATAAAAGCAAACCATGTATGATGTTAAATAGATAAGCTTCAACAAAGGTTGCTCTTATTTTCTAAGTCATATTTTTAAATAATACTTCCCTGGTTGTCCCTTATTCTATAGGGAGCCTTATCACTAATGACGTTCATTTGCCAGTTCTCAGTAATTAGTGACAGTCCATAGAAATTCGTTTGTAGTCAATGTCAAAATTAGTTAGGAATACTTCCGGATATAATCCTTTTATTATAGATTCTCTGGGTCTCTTCTTTACTATGTGAAAGTTGGTATTAGAAAAGCTGAGGTAGCATGTCAGAAGTCAAAGTAAATGCAACCTATGGTTTGTCACATCTTTTTAGTTTATAAGACCATTCTTCGTCTCTACACCGAGTTGAATCTTTAATTTAAATCTAGCTGTGCTTTTTCCCCTAAGACGCTAAAGAAATAGTAAGACAAACTACTTGAGATCAGAGATTATACCTTTTATTTCTATGTAAACAAATGCTAAAAAATAGCAAATGTTGGGCCAGTGAGATGGCTCAGCGGTATAAGCGCCTGCCTGGCAAGCGCGAGGGCCCGAGTTCGACTCCCGGAACACACATATGAAAAAAGGGCCAGTGATATCGCTCAGCGGCACCGGAACCTGCTGGCACGCGAGGTCCTGAGGTCGACCCCCGGTACCCACAAAAAAAAAAAAAAAAAAAGCAAATGCTAAAATTTAGGCTCTGCAGAACAAAATTTTTTTAAAAGGATGCATTTTTCTAACAATAAGTATATGCTATGTTAGAAAAATTGAAAATTACAAGAAACATGAAGAAAACATCCATAACCGTACTAGCCGGTGATCTCTCTTGCCCTGTTCCTATGAAAATATGTGCATTCCTAATTTTTAAAAAAATTATGAGCACTTGCATATTATTAATTAATCTTTACATTGATATATGGTGCAAATTCCCTGTGCCATTAGATTTTTCAGTAATTTTAAAAATAAACACACATATTTTTATAGATGTACAATACTTAACAAAGCTGATATTGATGGTTATAGAGTGACATTGTTTTCAATATTATAAGTAATATCTTGATTATCCTAATAAATGCATCTTTAGGTATGCATTTTAGAGCTGTTGGGTAAGTGGGGATGAATACTGTTACCATTTAGGGTATTAGTTGACGATTTGTTTTCCAGGAAGTTAAATTTATTTATATTCTCATTACTAAGGTATTGTAGTCAGTGGTTTGCAAGGAATAGATTTAATATATGATACATAAACTTATAGGATTATCTTATAACATTCACCCAAAACGTCAAATGCAGAAGAGTACAAGAGATCTGTCCACCTGCTAGAGACCCAAAGAATCCAGCCAAAGTCCTGTATCCCAAGGCAATGTCCCGCACTACTCCAGCCAGAGGCCTGGAGCCCACAGCAACATCTCGCTCAAGTTCTATCAAGAGGCCAAGGAATCCAGGAGGGAAGACTGAAGGATCTGCACTGGAAAGCCCCAGGGCTGGTACAAGAGACCAGAGAATCTGCACCAAAAGGCTGAAGGAAGGAGAAGTGCCAGAAGGCTGAGGGGTTACCACTGGAGCCAGGAAGCAACGCTCAAGACAAAGGTGAAGACCAGAGCTCCCTTAAAGTGCACAGCAGCCATCCCCAGTGACAGCGAGGACCTGAGCCCCTCTGACAACGAGAACAGCCAAGTTCTTATCAGGAAAACCAGCTGCAACAAAGCTTCTCCTGGGAAACCAGCATCATACAATCTTCCCCTCCCTTCTCCTTCTATGCCGTTGTTCGGACAACAATCCTCAGGCGGGCCTTCCACACCCAGAACGACGCTGACTCAGCTGGGCAGGGCGTTCCCACTCAAGCTGACCATTAGTTAATCCACCATGAGGTGTGAGTGTGCCATCATTCTTATCAAAATTAATATTTTATATACGTATGTATTTACATGGCACTCTATACATATAGCTATGTACTAATGTAACCATTTCTCTAGATGTTTTATTATACATGTTATATAATTTAAACATATGACATAATTACTTATAAGTTATATAAAGTACATATAACACAATTTTTAATTCAGCAAATACTTCAGAGGCATCTACTCCACGGCCTACTCTGTGATGTGAAGAGCTAGTAATGAACACGTGGAAACGGTTTATGGAGGGAAGATGACAGACATAAAAAAAGGAAAAACAATGGAGTAGTGAACAGATCAGGGCTTTCCAGGAGTTGAGGAGCAGAAGAGGATGAACACAGGGCTTTTACAACTACAAAACTACTCTGTATGCATCCAGAAAGCTGTGTTAGGAAGAAATTATATGCATAAAGTAATGCTTTAAGAATTGAAAAGAATGCGGTCATTTATTTCTTATCTCACTGACAAAAGAAAATAAAGTACCTTCCCGAATAAAACCTGAAGTGGGCATGACATTTCACCGACTCACTTGCTTCTGGACTTCTAAGGAAAATGCACACCACCGACATGTCCCTGGTCCGAGCATCTACGCACCAAATTTGGTGAAATATTTGTCAAAAGTAATATGAAAGCCAGTGGACGGATCTCACCTGGCTCAAGTAATTACTCTTCTTTAGGAAATGAAAAATGGCCCACGTGTTCACAAAGAATGCTTGCATTAGAAAGGAGAAGTAAGGATATCCCAAGTTACAGGATATAATAGAAATATAGAAGGTGGGGTTAGAGGTGGGTCAAGGCCATGAGAATAAAAAGACACCACTGAATACTAATTGCTACTGACCATTGGAGAAAGAAGAAAAATCCACTTTGCATTCGTATCCATAGGACCCAGGCAACACCCCCTGTCGCCACCTCTCTTTGTGACTTAAGATTAAAGAGTTGCTTCAAATTACTCTGCAAGAGAATTTCAGGGAATTTGTTAGCCAGGAAACATCAGACAGATGAAAGTCATTCTGTGCTAATTTTGAAATGCCTCAAAGCTCTGTATGATCTGCTGCTCCGAGAAAACCAGGGTTTTAAATTTCATTAGATACATAATTTGTTCAACTGAATAGGGGACTGTCACACTGTTGGCCTAGTTGGAGGCCCTAAGTGGGTGGTCACAATGCCCAGAACTTTTTTTTTTTCATTGTATCTCAAAATACTAGCCAAATTTTGCTTACAGAGATTTTCTCAATTTAGACACTCTGCTAAAAACTTGGCTTTTGACATTTGAACCCCTCTTAGTATTCTTGAGAGTATATCTTAGTATTCCTACTATTTTGAATACCATCATTTTTATACAATTAGTTTCCAGGAAACATAGATTAAATTCTTCTTTCTTGAGTAGCTGGTTATTTGAACGCCCTTTGTTTAGAATATGTCTCCAGTTGGAAAAATAATTTAAAGTATATACAACAAGAATAGCAGTTGATTAATTTTATCCTATTTTTAGTTCAAATATAGTTTATTCACTTAAAATAATTCTCTGAAGAATTAAGCCTTTCTGAAATTAAAAATAGATATGCTTAGTAAGTAAGGCTAATAAATAATTTTAAACATGAGTAAATTCAGCTAGGTAAAACCACTTTCTTTAGAAAGAGTGTATTAAATTATCACTGTTGAATGTATCTAACAAGAACAATAGGAGAAAAAAAAAACTTGACTTATATAGTGAAGAAAATAAACTATTGTTTATTCTTCCTTTATGGTGTCGAATCTATTTTAGGATAGATTCAAGTACCTAGGAATTTAGTGATCTTTGAATAAAAGTTTAAGTCATTTAATGATTGAAAAATCAGAAGGGATTGGTTATACAAATCATCTTAACCTTGGGATCTTATCAAAAGTTCAAATTAATTAATTATTTAATATCTAAGATCTAAGCAGAAAATATTCAGATCATATATAGGACATCTGCTATGGTTTGAATGTCTATGTCATCTGACCCAAATTTATGTATTGAAACCCTTTCCTGTTAGGTAATATCAGGAAGGGTGGTTTTAGGGAGCAATCGGGTCATGAGGCAGAGCCCTCATGCATGGCCTTATTACCCTTATAAAAGAGACTGCAAGAGACTCCAGCTCCTTCCGCCACCAGTAAGGTCAGGAGGAGAAGATGGCTGATTTTAAGGAAGCAGGTTGTGAGGCCCCAAACCCGATGGTGACTTGCTCTTGGTCTGCTCAGATTCCAGAACTGTGACTGCCACGGCTTATATGTAGATGTCCCCCTAAAGCCTCATGAGATCATAAGTGGGGCTTTTGGGAGTGACTGGGTAAAGGATGTGTGACACTGGATCATGGGTGTGTGATGCCGCTTTAATCCATGGCTCGGTTTAGCACAGTTCTGGGTGTGCGTGATGGACTTACTGAAGAAGGGTGCCCCACCCTGGGTGTGGGTGGCATCACCCACAGGCTTGCAGCCTGGATGGAATAAAAGGGAAGGAAAGAAGTGCTTCCTGTGTGTCACACCATGAGCTGTTTCTCCTCTGCCATGTCCCTTGACTTGGTTACTTTTCTTGTTGCAGAGACAAAATACCCAACACCCAAAGTTAAAGGAGGAAAGGTTTATTTGGCTCACAGTTTGTAGAGGTTTCAATCCATAGTTGGCTGGCTTTAAGGCACAGTGGCATGGCAGGGGGTGCTTCGCAGAGGAGGAAAAGTCCATGGCAGGTAGAAGGCAGCAAAGCAGAAAGTAGCAAAGAGAAAGTGACCAGCAGCAAGTGACAAATGACAACAGCAGCCCTCTTTCTGTCCCTTATAGTCTACCCAGGCTGCCTGCTCTTAGGGTTTATAGTATTCACACCCAGGGTGGGCCACCCATAATCCTAGCATCACACCATAAATCAATCCCAGCATCATATCCTTAATCCCAGCATCAGACACTCTAGATCCAGCCACCTCCGAAAAGCCCCGCTTATGACTGTATGAGGCTCTGGGGGGACATTTAGATACGAGCCATAACATCCCTCTGCCATGCCGCCCTGCCTTGGAGCCAGCTGACCGAGACTGAAAAGAAACCTTTATAAACCATGAGCTGAAATAAACCTCCCCTCCTTTAACTTGTGGGTGTCAGGTATTTTGTTCCAGCAACAAGAAAGTAACAAAGACAATGAGGAATGAATTTGTTTTTTTGAGTTATTTAGTCTATGAGATTTTATTTTATTTTATTTATTTATTTTTTTGTGGGTACCAGGGGGTCGACCTCAGGACCTCGCGCGCCAGCAGGCGCCCGTGCCGTTGAGCGATATCACCGGCCCCTTTTTCGTATGTGGGTTCCAGGAGTCGAACTCAGGCCCTCGCGCTTGCCGGGCAGGCGCTTATGCCACTAAGCCATCTCACCGGCCCATGAGATTTTATTGTAGCATCCTGAGTGAACTAAGACAGCATCTCTTACCCCATTAAGACATTAATTTCACATTCTAAGAACTGATTTCAGCTCGTAGTAGTAGAGTTAGAATCAAAATTGGAGAATAAAAATGGCTGCTCTTTTGACACAGCAATGATTCATAATCACATAATTAGATTTATGTGAAGAAAATATATAATCAAGACATTACTGGTAGTTATTTGTTTCTAGTAATTTAGCCACACAATTGTTATACAGTACAATTTTGATACCAGAACTCAAATAAGATTAATAGCAAGGAATTGTGTCATGTTTAGGTTAATGAACTTGGGAGAATTTAGAAGTCTAAATCAAAAGTACTCATATTAGTAGCCATTTTTAATTTGTATGTAGCATAAATCAGAATAGCTATTTTTGAAGAATTGCTTGGCATTCAAAACATAGTTTTGCCTGGAAGAAGAAAGTACTGCCAATTCCCAAGAACTTTCAATTGATTATGTAAAAATGACCATTGAGCATATTGCGTGACTATGACACGGTCTTCTTTTGACCTTGAAAATTCAACCTTAATGCTTCTTAGACTTTAGAACTCAGCAGTCACTTTGCCACTGCCCAACCTCACTCCCAGGAGTTATGTCCCTGCTGTTATGTCCTGGACAGTGCCTGTGTGCATTGCACCTTGCTTTCAGCATCAACCCTCTGAGGCAGTTCCTGGTATTCCCTCCCATTTTACAGATGAAGCAAATTGAGGCAAAGTATGGTTTTGTAACTTGCTCAAGGTCACATAGCTAATAGGAGGGGAAGTTAAGATTTATGTCAAATCTGACTCATGTTAGGACCCACGCCATTGATCAGAGGGATTTGCACAGATGTGCGTGGAGGTGTATAAATGCTACAGAATGTAGAACTCCCATGCCTGTCATTTTTATCCTGTATGCTGATTTCCCCCCTCAAACAACTGCTATTTTCACATTTTCTTAGGAAATGGGAATTTGCAAATGTTTTCAAAGACATTTGGGAATTCATAAAAAGCTAAGATTACCAAGAGTGTTTCATTGGCCCTAAGCCTAGCAAGATGAGAAATTTAGGTTTGAGCCTTTCTGAGAAAATTCTCCCTCCCATATTTAAATGTTATGAATTTCCAAGTATCCTGCCTCTGCATGTAGCCAGCCACATCCCCTTCAGACAGACACCATAACAGAAATTACTGTATGTTTTATTAAAAAACTATTTTTGTGTGTCTCTCTTGCTCTCAGTTTTATCTAAAACCCTAATTTAGTTGTTGTTCCCCTAGGTACAAAGTACACAGTTCATAATTCATTTGATAGAAAACGTCACTTTAGATTCTTGCCCTTCCTTGATAAATGAGAAAAAACATGTACATTTCAATTTCCTCAGTGCTAGAACTACAGGAACAACCCCCTGTTGTGCTTCTCAAAGACCTTTGTGTTAAATTAAACATCAAGATTCAGAAACTGCGGGGAGGGATATTTCCAAGACAGAGAGAACAAATACATGAGACAGAGGCAGACAGCGCAGGCTTCTCTTCCCAGTCAAGTGATATCTCCCAAAGAGTAGCTTTGATCCTCAAATTAGTTCTCACTCATAATTTAATACACCACAGCCATGCTGCTGTTTCCTTACTTTTGGTTTTAGGAGGCAGTTATTGGAATCATCATGGAAAATACAAATTACGTGCTATGGGTTAGTTGAATTTTCAGTGTAATAAGGATAGCTTATATACATGCTCTACTTAATATGCGTTGTGCTTTATAATTTTTACACAAGTAGTTGGATACCTACTTAGGCGTTAGGAATCTTCTCTGTACACACGTGTTCTTATCCCTTGCCTAACCCTGTTCAGGGAGGTTCTGGGATTAGAAACTGCTTTTCAGATGAGTGACCTAAGGTTTAGGGAGGGGGAACTCTCCAGAGCTACACAATCAGGAAGTGAAAGTGCTGTGGGTGGGTAGCTGGGACATTAGTTGAATTTCATAGTTTGACAGACTCTGTTGTCCATTTGTTTAACAAATGTACGATTTAAGGCATTCTTATTGGATTTATAGAGTCAACTAGGGAGTAAGATTCAAGCCTTTTTCTGTGGCTATGTCCCCAATCTCAGATTCGATAAAGATTTTAATAAGTATTTTTGATAAATATTCCTCCTTTCCGATAGTCCAGAAAACACAAACAGCCATTCATATAACCACTCCATGGAATAATTTCTCCACATATCCACACTGCTCTCAATGAAGGATTCTAGAATATTCTGCTTGTGAATGCCTGGCCTCACCTGACTGTAGCACTTTAAATCTATTGATGGAAAATTGTTTTAGTCTAGGAAGAAAGAGAGTCGCTCATTCACATATTTGTTTTTACAAATATAGGCTTAGTTTCTCTCTTCGTATGAAGTTTTTATTTTTCAAAATCAATACCATTGGATAAGTTAGATCTCTCTTTACAGAGGTATAAATTACATACAATCAGGAAATCACTTCTCATTGCCTTTGGGATACAGAAAGCATTAGGACAAAGAACTGAATTCTCCAACAGGCCCTCAGAGTGGACAACTCAGGGATTAACAATAATGACGCCACCATCGTGCACTGTCATTCTGAGGAAATGTGTTTAAACGAGTTTTAGTGAAACGCTCTGTTCCCCACTTGCACAAAAGCTTCTACAACAGCAAATCAAATGGGAAAATCTGAAATTTCTATCGTAAGACAATGAAGAGTTACAAGTACAGGAAAATATTTCCAGAAAAGTGATGAATGTTTTCTTCCAACTAGAGCTAGTTCAAACACTGCCTTTATTAAATTCAACACAAGCTGAGCATGGGGGCAAACACCTGTGAGGCCAGCACTCTGGAAGGCTGAGGCAGGAGGATCCCAAGTTAAGTGCCCAGCCTGGACAACTTAGCAAATTAGCAAGACTCTGTCTCAAAATAAAAGTTAAAGAAGAAAAACAGCTGGGGATGTAGCTTATCACGCCTCATGAATACACTCATGAAAGAATACTTCGGGAACTGCTTCAGGAAGTGACAAGAATGATGGGTAAATGTGTTCCAAGTGAGGGGCTGTATTCTGAGGGGGATTAGTGGTGATGTGATTTGACTTTTACTATAATACATTTTTAAATTTAAACATTTATTCATATATTTTGATCTCCCTTTGTATCAATGGTATTTTTTCTTATATATGCAAACCTGCGATAAAATTTAATTAATTTATCTTTTTGGTTTTTTGTTTGTTTTTTAATTTCCTTAGTACCGTTCCTGCCTGCAATGTATAATGTTTACATTCCTTACATGGAGTTGGCGCGTGTACAATTAGGTGTCGTGAAAGATAAACAACAAATAATATCAAAACCAGCATGAATTTCTTTTTCCTTTACAATTTAGTGGAAAATTCATTCTTATCACAGGTTTTAGTAACCCCCGCATACAATTTCTTTCTTTTCCTTAGCAATTTGAGAACTTTAACCCTTTAAGCCTTATGTCTTCTCTTTGGCATGTCAGAGTTGCTGGCATCCCTATGCTTACATTTTGGGACCATTACTAAGCAAAATCAGTGCTATTTGAACATAGCACTGTGATGCTAAGATAACCGACCTGATACCTGAGGTGTCTCTTAGTGATTAACCAGTGGGCAGTGGATACTACATGGATACGCTGGACAAAAGGCCAATTTACAGCCTGGCAGAGACCAAGAGGGAGGTATGAGATTTCATCATAATACTCAGAAAAGCATGCAATTGAAAGCTTATGAATTATTTATTTCTGGAATTTTCCATTTAATATTTGTGAGCCCTGGTTGACTGCAGACAACTAAAACCGCAGAAGATAAACTTGCAGATCAGGTGGACTCCTGTACTAAAGCCCAGAGCCTACTCCATGCCTAGAGCGAAGGTATGTGGTGAGAAAGGGGAAGGGAGGCAGAGGGACGGAGAGAGGGAGACGGTGGTCAGCTATGATCTGCTCCTGCTATTCACCCATTCATTCCGTCTTCACCACGTGGATGTCTACTGTAGGAAATAGCACACGCTATATACACGGGAAACATTTAAATCAAAACAAATGACAGCATAAGTTCCAAATTACCACCGAAGTGTGAGGGAAAGGATTGATTTTATAATGTATGCATTAGTCAACTTCATATTTCTGGTTGTATTTGTCCAACTAGTGAATAACCTTAAATATCGCAGTGGTTGTGATGTACACGTCTACGGTTGTCATGATCTATTCCTCGTTAAGCTTTCATAGGACTCCAGAATCCTGACAGTCTAGGTGTCCCCTCCCCCTTATAGAGCCACAGTGAGGATTTTCTTATGCTGCCAAAGAGATTGGAAATACGGTCGCTAGATATTTATGCTATATTAAGGGTCGTCTCACTTTTGTAAGAGTACAATTACAGGCAGGTAAGTGCTCATGGAATTTTATGCAGAGCGGGCAGAGCGTCTGTCTACAATAAAAAAGAAAAAATAAAAGAATAAGATATTATTTTAAAGAAACAAAGCAAACATTTCTTTAGGGCACTATAAGAATTCAAATAAAACTTCAAGTTGCTTTCAAACTGCAGAGCCAGTCAGACAGCCAGGATTCTTTCTAACCTTGAAGTTATAGATAAACCTTTTTTCCAAGATAAAAAACAGAAAGGGGAACTGTACTTATTCTTTTTAAAAATAGGATTTTTAAAAATATCAATGGAACTGAAAGGAACAATACTTCTTTCCCCTCTCCCCTGGTAAAGGAGGAAAAATGTGATTTTAATTGATTATTTTTTGGGTCTCTCTGTCTGGCCCCGGGATGCTCAAAAGACAGCACTTAATTGTGCGCGGGGCACGCGTGTTCCACAAAGCCCGCTTGAGAGTATGCAAATGTGCGAGGCTGACAGCCTTTGCTGGAGGCCTGTCGTGTCCAGGGTAAGCACACTTCAAAGCCCCTCCCTCCTCTGTGGGGGCTCAGAAGTCCCTGCCTTTCTGAAGTGTTTTTATAAGGAGGAAGTTCATTGCCAAGGCAATGAATATGAAAACTGAAGACAGGTCCAGAAACTATAAAATAGAGATCCATGATCTGTAATTTTATACACACACGCACACACACACACACACACACACACACACACACACACACACAGAGCGGAGTCAACTATCATTTCCCAAAAACAAAATGTAAGTATTTCCAGCAAACTATTTGAGAGCTTGTGTAAGAGCCATACATATTGAGGTCTTATTCTTACAACATAGTAGAGAAAGCAAGGGTTAAACTAAGTGGCTTGTGTATGTATTTTCAAAAGTATACTGTTTTATTAAGAATTTAAATATATTTTATTTGTTGAATATGCCTACTTTATTACTTTCAACTGGTTGATTTTTTTTCTAGGGGAAAAATAACAGCAAATTTGGAAGACATACACTGAAGTAAAACATTATGTACAACTATTCTAAAGATTCATATGAACAGGGTGTAATATAAATTGTGTAGCTTTTAATACACTGAAGGTAAGGACAAACCATCTGTTTATGTGGTAGAATGGTGTTGTTTTAAAGAATGCTACTCCTCACCATCCTATATCTTCACTGTGGCTTTTACATTATAAAAGGCAGTTAATCTCATCTTTCCTTCTACCCTCTGAAGAAAGCAATACACCACCTTAGCCTATTTTTTATTTCAATTTCTAGCCTACAGTTTATTTTTAATTTCCGTCTCTTTTGCAGTCTTTCAATTCTTAAGATATGCCACGCCACCTGCGTGTTGAAGTTTGTCCTTACATTTTACAAATAAATCCAAGTGGATGCAGAGGAGATGAAAAACAGAAAGCACATGTTCATAGGCTCACTATCGGCACAAGGGCAGCAAATTTTAACATTTTGACAACTACTAACTTCAATTTTTAAAAGCAGCATCTCAACATTTTACTAAGTAGAGATTTTAAGAGGCGTAGAAATGTTTCACAGCCGTCAGTGCCATAGCACATGAGAGAAGTAAAAGATCACATGGGGTGTGCATTTGTAAGCATTTTTTCCCTTTCGGTCTCCCCCTGATTTTGAACTTCCCAGGGCACCTCATACTCTTAATGATGGTGGTGTAATGAAATGATATCACCCCCCCGGGGTTGATCAGTGGGTCTGCTCTCAGGCCTTAGAAAGGAATTTTAGTCAAAATTAGAAAATGGGGAAGTCCAATTCTTTCCTTTAAAAAGTGGAGGAGAAAGATAACTTCCCTCAAGCAACCATGGCCCAGATCTCAGACTCAGCTTTGAATCAATTGAAAAAATGTAATCAATTATAGTTTTTTTTTCTTTTAACACAAGAATAATTTGGTGGCACTGTTCCACCCACCTAACGGGTAGTGTTTTGAGGGTGGATCATCCTTCCACCTCAACACACCATCTTCTCTTAAGTAGCGGACAGTCTCTTTATTAACTACACTTAACTTATTGGCCAGATTACTAAAGGTCTTTTTCATGTACTTTATAATACACAGAGATGGATGGTTGATTACTCGGGTCCAAGGGCAAATTTCTATAGCACCAGTAGAATTACATGCTCACCAATAATCAGCTGTATTTTCCAAAATTGTTATGTCACATTGTGCTTCTGACTGTAATTTTTGTAACTTCATTAAATATCACTTGAACTGACGAACACTAGTAAAATAATAGAAATTTGCTTCTATGAAAATTAAATGCTTTGTAAAACTTAAAGGATTATGACTTAATAAAACAATGCTGTCTTAGTAGGGTAGGAAAAATAACTGAAAGACTGAGAAAATTATTAAAAACCTAGAAAGATTCTGCAATTAGATTCTTCCTTTTTTTATTAAACAATTTAAAAAGTGGACATCATAAACTATGCATCATAGGTGCTGCTTGTGTAATAAAGATCCTAGAGTTATAAACAGCAAAGCAACACTTTGTGAAAGACAACTCAGCCCTGAAGCCTCTTGTGATCAGAGATGGAACCTTTGGATGGGGACTGGATGACAGAGGCTCGCAGCTGACTTGTGAGGAAGTGGAGGTGGCTAGAAGAGGCATTCGCTGAGGGTGTTACCCGGAAGCTGGTGTCGCCCATCCTGGCTTCCTGTCCGCCATGCCTCTCTGCCATGCTGTCCTGCCTTGGACCCATCACACTACGGACTGAAACCTGTGCCAATATAAACCTCTCTTCCCTTAAATTGTGTATGGTAGGTATTTTGTCCTAGCAATGAGGCATGTAACTAAAACACTTATTTTAAAAAAATGTTGTATAAATATGTGTTCAAAATTAAAGTTGTGTTCAACGTATATTTGGATTCCTTTCTCTTTTTTTCTTTCTTTTCTCTCTCTCTCTGTCTTTTTTTCTTCCTATCTTTTTTGGTGCTGGAGATTGAACTTGGGACTTTCCACTGAGTTTTATCCCCATCTCTTTTTTCAGTTTTTATTTCTTTGTTTTGAGACAGGGTCTTGCTAAATTGCCCAGGCAGGGTTCAAACTTGCCACCCTCCTGTCTCAGCCTCCCAAAGTCTTCTATGTGACCTCTTCGTCTCCCACCTGCTCCTGCAATTCTGCAAATTCCACCATGATTTGATATAACTAAGCGAGCCTTCACCAGGGCTCAGCCATGCCCTTTGACCAGCAAAGCTGTGAGCTAAATAAACACCTTTTCTTTTTAAAGTACCCAGCTGTAGACATTGTTAAAAGCAACAGAAAATGGACTGATACACTAGGAAACAGAACAAAACAGATAGCAAGCACTGAATGTTTACCAATACAAACCCCACACCAAGCACATTAAATATTTTATTTTCCCAAGTTCTCTAGGCAATTCTGCTAGGTGGATATTACCATCGAGCCTTTTTTATGGATGAACAAACTGAGGCTCCAATATATTTGTGGACTTGCTCATCGTGACCCAGCCAGGGAGTGAAAGAGGTGAATTTAAATTCATATCACTAGGACATCAAAGTCTATGCTTTCATATGTCTCTGAAGTTTCATTCCTAATGCGTTTCACTCCTTTTCCTTCACTGATGTTTTAGGTAGGGAGAGAGATAAGAGAAGGAAAGTGTTAAGAAGACTATGTACACCGAACCACCCACAACCATTTTGCTAGTCTCCATTTTTCATTTTCTGATAAAATGATTTGGAAAATAAACAGGTCCCTCAAGCCTAGTATTTTTACAAAGTTAATGAATTATAATAATTCTCCTCACTGTAAAGGTGCACGTCACAAACTATTTACGGTCAGCTACGGAGTAGATTAACTTCACAAACACAGGCAGCTCTGAGTCCCTCTCACTGTCCCATTAAAGCACTTCAGGAGAGATAAACAGGAGGAAATGATTTCTTTTGGAAAAAGATAGAAAACTTCCATTAAAAAATCTGTTTCTAGCTCATCAGGATGGAATTGTCACTAATCATTTTAAACTATGCCCTTTTATGCCTCTGCTGTGTCTTCTCGCTTTCTGAGAAGTTCTTTGATGTAACAAAGACAGTTTCAGACAAGATTTCAGTTCGTCTGGAAAAAAAAGAGTTTAAGACTGGAGGCAAAATGCAGTGTATTTAAAATTTATATACCCAATAATGCCTTTGTTCTGAACTTGAAGATCCTGCAAAACTTCTAAGCTTCTTTGCCTTCCTCTTCTAAGCCCATTTGCTCTGCCGGCGCTGATTATCATGCGGTGGTGACTGTACCTGGTGACTCCATCATTTAACTACATGCAGAGTCACGGCTGACCCTTCCTGATCAATTGCCAATCCATACAGGTTTGACTGATAAAAGAGCCAATTAGATTTAAGCAAATTAAGGGACATCACCAATGTCAACCACTTATTACACTGAATGCTGAATTCCGTGCATACAAAACACTAATGCACCGAGCGCTATTAAGTGTTGAAATCCTAACCCCATTAGTAACTCCATATCTTGAAGGGGTAAAGGCCAGAGGAAAGTTTCATATTTATGGATTAACATTTGGATTCCATTTTTATCTTTTTTTAACTCCTTCCGTAGAACTCTTGAACCTGTACCATAATGGTATTCAAGAGCTAGGATTAAATATATTCTTCCTCTCTCAGAGTATCTTAGTACTAAATATAAGCATTATGTTATTACGAACAACCTAAAAATATAGTAATTGTAGAAATACAGAAACTTGAGTTCATAAGGGTAGGTGAGGATGTGCTATATTACTGAAAATAGGAGAGTTCTTCTTCAGTTCCCCACATAATATTTGAAATGAAATTTTAGAATAATAAGTACATGCTGCTTTTCTACTGATTTTCTACTGCATGTGTAAATGCGGAGGAAGTGGTAGCATCATCTTGCTTGCTTTAATTCTCATCTTCAGATAACATGGATTTATCATTTTTTAATGATATATTTTCACCATTAGCAAAACAGACCTAGCTCCAAGCAAATGAGGTGTTTTGTATCTACCCAACGAAGAGATGATATACCCTGGTAAAGCTCCTTACAACATGGTACCCTACTTCTTCCAGATTCTTGTATAAACTCTGAACTGTTCATCTATGCTCCTCTGAGCAAAAGCAACCAATATGGGGAGAAATCAGAGTGTGGAGCTGATGAAACCTGAGAATATTTCTGACCTCCAATACTCTTGCCCTCCTGGGAGTCAGGGCTGTAATTAAATCTATACGGCCATAGCTTTCTTACATTGGACCACACGGTACAGAGAATGTTCCATTTTTGCAGCTGACTACAATATAATCTAGCTCAGCTAGACAGGAAGCCTGTGCAGGACTCAGCAATGATAAGCTTACAACATAGAACTAGCAATTAAGCTATCTTGACTGGTTCATTTATTCATTCTCTCACCAATTATTCATTATGCACCTACCAGGTGTCAGATTTTGTCTAGGCACTGAAGATAAAAATGTGAATAAGAAATATAGCCTCAGCTGTGCAGGTTGTTATAGCCAGCAACTGTGATGGTCAAATTAAACAGGCAGTTTCCATACGATATGATCATACTGTGGGGCACAGAAAGACCGTATCTCAGTGTTGGTTGGCAAGAGATATCTTTCTGATGGACCTAAAAATTGAGTTGGATTTGGCCAGACCAGAAGGGTACAAGGCATTTTCCAGACCACATTTAATACCAAACATTGGATAAAGAAAGAAGATAGCATTTTGGTTTTGCCCAAACCTTCTACTAGTATGTTTTTAATCTATACTGGGAGACAAACATAGCTAAAGATGTTCTCATTACAAACCTTGCATAATCTAGCATTGAAAGATACTAGGCGTCTAATATTAAAATCAAGAAAATGGCAATAATGATAACCATCCAAACATAATGGAAAAGTAAATAGCATATAGAAGCTCCTCTACCCATAAATTGGTTCTCTTCTGTAAATCGGTTCATTTGTTATTTATTTCAGTATGAAACACAGTTCACTGGACAGAGGCATGGAAGATTTCTTTAATAACTCTCAGTACTAATTTAATTCTACTTAAGCACACATATTCCAGTGAATGCCACATGCTTTTCGGCATGATTTTTATGTGTAAATCAGGATAATATGTTTTCAGATCATTAAGTAAAAGGAAGCATGAACTAAAACCTATTTAATCAATGAGCTATCACCTTTAAACTGCCACAAGGTCATAAAAAAGATAATTTCAAAGCTATAAGTTTCCTAATTGTAATCAACAACAATGTAATGATGAAAGAAAGTATTTCCTGATGGCTGTTATAAACTTGAGCAAATCTCTGACTATCTTTGAAGACAAGTGCTTCCTCTTTTGGTGAAGGACCATTTCCCAAATTCTGCATGTCTGAGTTCAGAGGATGAGCACATTGGGCCAGAGAGTAGGGCCCGCGGAATATGATGGTTACGACACAGATAAGTGTGTACAGTGTAGAGATTTAGATGAGCCTCAGCTCACAGCTTCCTTCTGTTCTATTGCATTGCCGTAAAACAAGAGTTCATTTCTTCCTGGTTACACAATTTGACCCTTAACCGTCAGGCATATTCACAGCATGTATTGAGTTAACAAGGGGAGCTTGCTACTTTTAACTGAAAAAAAAAAATATATGAGATGACTCACACCATCATATATATGTGTATATATATATATATGTATATATATATATAGAAATAAATTAGGACACAGATTCTTAAATACATGAATAATGAGTTAAATGGATCTATTTTATGAATACAAGCTGAATTAGTATGAATTATAAATTATCTAAATCAGTGTAAATGCCATAGAATAAATATATAAATCATTAAATAGACCATATATCCTATTAAGAAAGTTTTATTACTATGCAACTTTAAATGCCTACCAAATCACTGATTATTCTTCAATTTCTAAATGTGAATAAAAGATACTGAATATTAAGGATTAAGAGTCAGTACAATTTCCTAGCATTCTAGCCAGTGGATTAGAGTGAAAAATGAAGATATGGTTACCTAAAGTTTCCCTTTTTGGTTTTGTTTTGTTTTGTAATTCGGTCTCGATTTTTGAATAAGCACCTATCTCAATTCAGTTCCCTTATTAATTATTGGTTCATGAAGTATAATACTAACCCACATGGATCAGCCCTAAAATGTCTCTTTTACGCATCCTTTTCTCAAACAGTTTGGCTTCTGCCGTTCAGTTTCAAGTGTTTTGGGGTACACACAGTCACTGATTTTTATAATGTCATGAAAGGGAAGAAGAGGGAGGAGTTCTTATGTCGCAACAGGTAAGGTGTCTTTTCCTGGGGAAAGAGGTTCCACAAATGCTGCAAATTCATCCTTCTTGTCCACCCATGTGGCACTTGCTGTTCTCAAACCCTGGTGACCAGAGGGAGATTTAGGTGTCCTGCTCCGCAGATCGCTGATAGCAAGAGCAGAGCATCTCCCTTTGCCTATGGCAAGCTGATTCCCAGAGATGCGGCTACAGGGCAGACACTGGGTGTCCTGGGGCCCTTCCCCCAGGGGCATTCTGGGAAGGCACAGATTCCTGAGCACCACCGCGAACCTTGCTATTCCTATCCTGAGACACACTTCTCAGGTTCAAGGCCACGCGTACCAACCCGAGGGGGAGTTTTCTTGCTAGCAGTTGCTTCCCACAATTAGGACAAGGGTGGAGTTGATTGCAGATAAAAGTAATGGTAATTGTGATACTTTTCAATAAGCTGGGTCAATTTTTAATAAATAAAATAAAATAACAAAATATCTAGACTGTACAACATTCCACATAGGAAAGCAGCACCAGTGGTGTGTAATCGCTGGTATGTGGAGTTTACGGGTGTTTATGCAGAGGTATGAGGAGAGTTTTCCTGTTTCACACTGTCCTTTACATTAAATGGAAAGGCTTAAGTAGACATCTAAAATAGCTCTTCAGAGAACAGGACAGAAGAACCATTTACACTAGAAAACCAAAGCTGAAATGTAAAGAATATAAACTTTGAACCTAAGTGAAGTCTTCAAAAAAAGCAGCCTTTTCCAATCTTCTTAACATGCAGAAAGCCAGAGATACATGTGTGTGTATGTGTGTACAGCACATGGATACACACAGCACAAGATAAAGCAATTGCAACAAGACAATAAAAGAACATCAATAAAAGTGTCTCAATAAAACCAAACCAAACCACCCCATAAACCAGAAATACAATTGAGCCTTTGAATTCTAAAAATAAAAATTAATTCCAACAATAAGCAAGGTGTTCAATGGTGACTTAGTTCCAGGGCATTTATATAAAATTAAGGAGCCAGCATTTTTCACAGACTTACCCCCCGGAGGCATCGCAATGGTTATAGTGTCACTGACCAAGCTGCCCCTGCTGTTGGAAGCATTCACTTGCAGAGTGTAGTTGCTGAAAGGGACCAACCCAACGATGGGCACCCAGAGGTTGGCCTCTCCACTGCTGTGCATTATTCTTGTGCCACTCAGAAGGGTGTAATTATTTCCTGCTGGTTAAACAGAAAATTATCAAAATTAGTATATATTGAAGGGTTATTCTCTGCTATTATTTGCTATTATTTGAATATTTTCTTGGATTCCTGAATATACTATGTATACTAAATAGAACTATAATGGTGCTACCCTTAAATGCAAGGCACACGCTCCATCCACGTGCATAGCACTTTTATTCTACCACCTTGTGGACAAAATGTTACCCGAGTTACCACTTCCAGCTTGTGTATCACAGTGACCAAAATAGCTTGACTGCTATTCAATGATAATATGAAGGCACATCACAAGGATCATCTATGTTAGTAAAAATACTACAGATATATCAATTAATCATTTGATGAGCTGCTTAAATTTTTTGAGGATGTATATTAGTCAATCAATTTTCTTTGGTGTGCAGACAGAAGAAAATAACACATTTCCCTCCCCGTGGGATGGTTTGTGCATATAAATAGTACACTTCCACACACGCCTGATATTTTGTATATCATCAGGTTGGCATTTTGGCCTCATTTTGCATGAGAGAGGTAGGGTGACTTCTTTTCCCTTAATGTTCCTTCATGTCAGATTTGATCAGAATATCTTAAAAAGCAACTGTGGATTAGAGGTAAATGTATTCTCTTTGACACAAAGGCCTATTTTTGGGGTGTATTGGAAACGCAAAGGTGCCTGGCTGTTTAAAGAATCACTTCTAATACATCCTTTCGGCACCCCACCACCTTATCTTTTCTCAGCTGCCGCAAGCCCATTTGCAAATCTCAGCGTAACTAGAACCCAGGCAAACACTCCCGCCCAATCACTGCTTCCTTTCCCTTCTCAAAACAGGTCTACATTCAAAGTTAAGAAGAGTTAGAAATTAGGGTTACAATAAGAAAAGGATTAGCATTAAAAACTGTAACATTCATTTCACTTTCTACTTTAATACTTTCCTGAATAATTTACATGAGGCAACCTTTTCAAAATATTGCTTAACTTTAGTTAAATATTAGAACGTGTTGTAATTATTCTGTAAAAACAGAAAAAAGAACCATCAAGAATATCAAAATTAACTTCAAGTAGGCCTTCTTCCTTTACCCAAACACTTTTTATTGTATGAACATTTCTTCTTTCCTACACATTCTGCAGATATAGGAAAATGAACAGAAAAACCCAACATACTGGACTTCAAGGGAAAAAATAAGTATATTTGTGAGATCTCCAAATACTGATATAATCTTTATTGATTAAATGATTAAAAGTAAAAGATGACCACATACTAAAAGTGATCTTGCATTGTACAGTAGAGAAATTTTAATGGTTGCAATATTTAAAAAAATGCATTTTAACACAGTTTAGTTGCAAAGTGTAGTAAACAGGAAGGAACATAAATTTGGTGGTTGGAGAGTCCTGCATTTGAATCTGTCTTTGTATTTTTCAGTAATGCATTCCTTGCTAAGTTACTTAATATTTCAGAACCTCTAGTTCTTCATCTGTGAACTGGAAATAAAAATCAAAATGCAATGTTATTGTGATTTAAGTGAGATCATTTCTTTTTTTTTTTTTTTTTTGTGGGTACCGGGGGTCGACCTCAGGACCTCGCGTGCCAGCAGGCGCCCGTGCCGCTGAGCGATATCACCGGCCCCTTTTTTCGTATGTGAGATCCGGGAGTCAAACTCGGGCCCTCGCGCTTGCCAGGCAGGCACGTAGGCCGCTGAGCCATAAGTGAGATCATTTCTTGACCTAGCAAACTTTCTTGGGTTCCTCAATATACTAAAAAGAACTATAGCGGCATCACCCTAAGAGACAACGCATGTGTTCCACCGACATGCATATTTTTATTTTATTACTTTGTCAACAAAATGTTACCTGGGTTGGCATCAACCACTCATTCATCACAGTGATCAAAATAAATGGGAACCATGCCATCATTTCTGTTTTGATCCATAAAACTGATACATTCCAGAAAAACATTTAGAATTAGTAATTGCTTAGGAAGCACTCACCCTGTATTTTATTTTCTCCATGGCAATTACATACTATCAAATTCTCCACCCCTCCCAAACTAATAATGCATTATTAATCAAAATTCTGTTTTTTAATTAGCAAAACAGCACTAATCTCATCTACTACCATCATGCCATTTTCCTGTCAGATTATATTTCAAATTCTGAAAACAATGAAGTTCAAATAATGCCAAAGTATGTCTGCTAACTAGTTACGACATGACCATTTTCATGAAGTGTGGGTAAAGCGGACAAAAATTTAAAAATATACAAAATTTTTAATAAGATACTTATAATTTGGCGATGAAGAAAGTAGCTAAAATTTTTATTGTTGCAAATACTCAGGGATGTATTTTCCATGACCAGAAAAAATTCCTAGTAGCATCCAATAATTTATTACTGTAGACTTGAAATTGGCAAACCCAAAGAAGTGCTTTATTTTAAAGGAAATAAGTGGTACTTATGGGCTAAAACACAAGAATAATAATTTCTGTTGAGTTACAGTAAAGTCAGATAAGAAGTATGCGTAGGTTGGTGATTTCAAGGTCCTAAAATGGAATAGCTATTGTACCCTTATATGCAAACTCAGATAGGCAAGTTCTGAAATCTGAGAAAGAGCTTTATAGGAACCATACAGCTAGTGAACTTGATTCAACAGTTTTGAGCTTCAACTATTTGCAAGGAGCACTTTGCTTATGTAGTGAGTAGATTTTCAACATGTGTGAAACAGTTCTTCTGCACTCAAGAAATCTGGTTATAATTATTTCTCAAAAAAACACAACTAGAAATACCATTCAACCAAGCTATTTCCCTAGGTATCTTCCCAAAAGAGTTTAAAGACACCCTATTAAGTAATCCATGAATAACAATGTTTATAGCAGCACAACTCACATTAACTAAATCTTGGAAACAGACTGTTTGTTCAAAATGAATAAAGAAAATGTAGTATTTATATACAATGGAGGAGTACTCTGCCATAAAGAAGGATAAATCTTAGTTGTTTGTAGGAAAATGGACGCAACCTTGAGACCATGATATTGAATAAAATAAATCAGCCACATATATTTAAATATCGAATAACTTCTTATACGAGAAAACCTAAGTATAAATAATTTGAAGAGCTAAAGAAAGGGTAGATAACAGGAAATAGGGAGATAGACCTTTGGTAAATGGAAAGGGGATCTTGTGATAGAGGGAAAGGGGAACAAAGAAAATTAAGATGTGCTATGTACCTACGCCCCACAGTGAACGTAATCTATAGCACTACAAGTGTACTAACAAAAAGTAAAGATTAAATGTGAGTCTTTTCTAGTCATTGTCGGAGAACAATTACAAGCTCGGCATCAGAGGATTTTCTCCAGTGCTCCTGATGCCTCGCTCCTTGGAAGCTTTTTCAGCTACAGCTGCAACAACTACTGGCATTGTCGTGAGCTCGGTTGTAAAATTCCGAAAAGGTCAGCTTGCTAGCAGAGAGCCAGCAGGTGCTGCATCGCCAGGGCGGGAGAATAACTGTGCGCATCTTACAAAGATTGCAAATCGATAACAAAAATCCTACAATGAAGCCACGGGAGCATCAGTTTATCAATTTCTAGACAGCTGTCAATATAAGGCCAATGAGTAAATATCTATTTCTATAATATCAGTGAAGGTATTTTTTACCCCGCTTTTTTTTTTTTTTTTTTTTGTGGGTACCAGGGGTCAAACTCAGGACCTTGTGCTTGCTAGCAGGCACTTGTGCTTCTGAGCGATATCGCTGGCCCTTTTTTCCTTTTTATGTGGGTACTGGAAGTCGAACTCAGGACCTCACGCTTGCCAGGCAGGCACTTATGCCGCTGAGCGATATCACCGGCCCCTTACCCTGCATTTTGTTTATTTATTTTTGAAGCAAAATTTGAGCTGCAAAACAAACACAACTGGCTGCTTTGGAAATGGCATGACGGGGGAACTATATTAAGTACCACTTTATTCTAAGTTTCCCAGATAACAAAATTAATACATGTGATTATACAATTAGTTGTAACATTAAGTTCTAGTTACAGAACAATGATTACTCAGTAATTATAAGAAGTATATAATTACTCAATAATTATGAGGAGTATGCAATTATATAACCATTTTGCTCAGCTCAAAAAAGAACATGTGTATCTGCACGAGCTACCCAGCCTCACCCCCGCTGAGATATTCAAGTCGCAGACCGAGAGCAAAATGACAGAGTTTCAGCTTTCCATGGAGCTCAAAAACCCCAGATTCAAAAGCAAGGAAGGAGCCAGGGATGTGTCTCTCCCTCCACCCCATTCTCCCCATCCTCCCTTTCTCCCTTTGCCCGTCACCAATATGGGCTCCTCACACTGGAGACAGATTCTCAACGCGCAAGTCCTCGGGGCGCCCCTCTTGCAGGGTTGCGCTTTACCACTTTTCACTGCCTAAACTTTGTTTCCAATGGCCTGGAAAATGCTCAGCCTCACAAATCAAGCTAGAAAATGTGGAATTGATAAGCATTTCCTATCGCAGGTGACCATTCCTCTCCGGTCAGCCGCAGCTCTCTCCCTATCTGTGAGTATAAGTGGATGTGCAGGCCCACTTCAGCTTCTTTGTCCCGGAACCACAGCTCCTCTGCCCCCAGGACCCCCAGGTTTGGGGATGTTTAGTTAACTCCCTACATCCATGCCCTGGCTTAGTCTCAGCCATCAGGGATCAGCCGGGATCGCACTAACCCCTTCGCGGAAGCAGGTGATCTACACGAACATTCCGGGTGCACGTGCAGCAGTGTCACGTGGGATAGCCTCCTAAGCACCCTCATGCCTGAGTTGACCACGGACCTTCTGAATGAGAATATCAGAAGGCAGGGCCCGGAAGTCGCTGTGTGAGCTTCCCTCATCACCCTAAAAATTGAGAACTACTGATGTAGTAAACTTATAGTTTGCCTGGCCTTAAAGTATGAACAAAATTCATTTCCTCGGCTTTTAAAAGTAACTAGATCTTATTTGGCACTCTTATTGGTGATGTCTGTAGAGTCTAGAATTGGGTTATAAAATGTTTGCTGTATTAGTGAAATAATGCACCCAAAGAGAGTAAAAGCTAATGTTTACATCAGATCCATCTCTACAAACTGCAGGATCAAACATTTATTTAGGCCTTTATTTTGCAATTAATACACAGACAAAGGAACATTTGACCTGGGCTTAAGTTCTTAGTACTAAACAGAGTATTTATTGATGTGTATACCAACATAGCTTTTTTTTTTTTCCATGAACATTTTGAAAGAAGAAAGAACCAGCCATGAACCAGTTATTCTTCTGAGAGGAACAGTTTTCTATTAATGTATCATACATTTTGCCATTACTGTAATTATTATAAAAGTGATTTTAATTAGTTATTATGTAGTAAAAGCAAAATTTTCTTGATTCCACTTTAAATTGGTCAGTGTGCTAGTGTAACAATTGTACTTCAGGGAATGAGAATCTTTCATCAACCACCAAAAGGTACTTCAGAAATACTGACCCAGAGCATGCTCATGTGAGGCAGTAACAGTGCTGGGGATACTCAGATTTTTTTGTTTTGTTCAGAGCTGATCCATAAGAAATTTTAAAATATTCATAAGAATATATTTTAAAATGACGAATCCTTGTCACACATCTGAGAACAGTAGCTTCAGGATTTCTGAGTTGAATGCCTTCTTTCTGTGTCCTCAGCGCCAGCCCGTTCCGGTCAGTGAGGGTGTGGGGAGAAGAAAGGTGCTTTGTGTATTGGCCAAAATCACACATCCGAAGGAGGAAACAAATTTTGTATACATCATGCACACATTTAAAAAGAAACACTTCACTACTCTTTCAGGACATTCCATACTCCAAGTGGTCTTCAAAGACATTAAATCCTTCAGTCCTACCTTCCCACTTTATTTTGAAGAAAAATGCATCACACGGAGAATTAGCCAAAGTCAATTTCATATGGCCAACAGATTTCACTTGTATAGTATCCCTCAGCTTCAAACATCAAGTATTGTTAAAATGTTAATGACATGAATGCCCATTTTCTAAAGTAAATACCTTATTTTTCATGTCCTTATTTGCTGAATAGCAGGTATTAACTACACAATTACTTTTTTAGAGTAAAAACCCATGTAAGTGTGTACTTTCACTTGTGTGATGCGGGAATGCATAGTTGATTGCCGTCCTGGGAACGCCATCCTACGGGACTCTCTAGATTGAAATAACATAAACGAGTATCCTTTCCCATTCTTGTTATAATCATTGTCACAAGAATCTTAATGCACCATATATTCCATAATTTTTTTCCTCTGTGCTGTACTGCTCTGACCTTTTCAATATTCTATAATTTGACTGGCTGGCTATTTCACTTCTCTCCTTTTTACGGCCTTATTAACTTGTGGGAAAGAGGTGAAATGAACCACCAATCAGAATACATAATATTGCAAAGGTCAGAGTAGTCCTGTACGGTATCATCACACGCGGAATCCTGTATGCCAGGCATTAACATCCTGATATCTTATTCATGTGACAAAGATTGTAACAAGAATAGAAAATGGCACAACATGAATCCATTCTCATGACAAAGATTATAATGAGAAATGACAGCGAACAAACCAAACTGATTCTTGTTACCTTGTGAGGATTATATATGTCAGACCTGGTCTTGCTTTAAGTTAGCCTTCTTCTGAATCCAATTACACCTTATTGTAGAAAAGGTATTAACTAATCTTCCCACTTCTTGCTGGAAAAAAAAAAGATATGTTTTCCCTGTATTGAGATCTCAGTTTTAGAGTTATTTGGCTTCATGTCACTCTCTCAGAATTCTGCCAATACCAAAATGAAAAGACAGCTATCTGATAGATCAGGGAAAAGAGGCGAGGCAGCTTATCCTATGAGCTAAGGATCCTAGGTCACTCTAGATGGCACTTAAGCTACTCTTATGTATTCATTGTAAAGATATCACCGCATGTACAATTATTTTAACTACAAAGCAAGTACTTCCTTCAAATTCCATCATTCCAATAGATCTCTGAACTGTAGAAATCTGAAAGGTGCTAGGCCTTTATTTATTTTGTAATTAATATATGGACAAAGAAACATTTGACCTGACCTTAAGTTCTTAGTACTATACAGAGTATTTATTGATATGTATACCAACATAGCTTTTCTTTCCCATGAACATTTTGAAAGAAGAAAGAACCAGCCATGAATCAGTTATTTTTCTGAGAACAGTTTTCTATTAATGCGTCGTACTTCTTACCATTACTGTAATTATTATAAAAGTGATTTTAATTAGTTGTCATGTAGTAAAAGCAAAATTTTCTTGATTCCACTTTAAATTGGTCAGTGTGCTAGTGTAACAATTGTACTTCAGGGAATGAGAATCTTTCATCAACCACCAAATGGTACTTCAGAAATATTGACCTAGAGCATGCTCATGTGAGGCAGTAACAGTGCTGGGGATACTGGGATATTTTTGTTTTGTTCAGTTTGGTTTTTTTTTTTTTTTTAGCATGTGGGTAAGAATACACCTAATGGTGCACACTTACTCTTATGAATATTTTAGGTCATTTAAAAAAATCCCTTGTAGCATGATTTCTTTTCATCAAGTTTGTTGTATGCGCCACAGTCAGATGTTCCTAAATGGATTTTATTTTATTAACGTTGGAAAAGAATTACAGAGCAGAGGAATATGTAAAATCTCTGTCTTCTGCTCAGTATTGCTGAGAATCTAACACTGCTGTAAAACAGAAAGGCTATTTTAAAAAGATTATACATACTTATATATAAATTTGTGTGTGCGTGTGTGCATGTGTGTGTAGGGATCAGTGAAATGTGATCTATTTCATCAGCCATGTTGCAATCTTCAGTGTCAGATTTATTTTTGTACTTTGACTTATTTCTCTCTACTTGGGCAAACAATTTTTTTCCCAATGAACAAACTACTGATCGTTATCATCTCCATCAGCTAAGAGCTATTTGGGCAAATGTGCTCCCATAGAAAGTGGTCTCCAGCTTCCAAACGAAACGCTCAACGTGAACACGACAGTTTTATGACCAGCAAAGACCTTCTTCCAAATCCCCGGTGAAACCTCACTAAACACCTCGACAAGCCGAGCCGTTAGCACTCCTGTGATCAAAGCATGACTCAGTGCCGTGGCTGGTCCCACAGCACAGCCTGTCACTGTGTGTCACTTAATGAAATGTTTAGAATGTTCTTTCTACTGCTGGGATTATATTTGAGATTGTTTCTTCATTGAGGGACAGCAACCACTTTGGAGTACAGTATTTGGGTGGGAATGATGTCATTTTGCTGGTGGCTTCTACCTGCATTCTTTGCTACAGTGTCACAGTCAGGTCGTGCTGCACCAGCTCTGTACTGAGAGGTCAAGGTGGCACCACCAGCTTAGCACATCAAAACAATACACACCTGTGACTTCAGAGTTTCTGAAGGTCAGGAGACTGGTACAGCTTATGGGTCCCCTGCTCAGTGTCTCAAAAAGGTACAAAGTGCTGGCTTGGCCTGAGGTCTCGTTCAAGGCTCCAGGAGGATGGGCCCTCTTCCATGACACTTGCCAGCATTTGGTCCCTGCAGGATGTGGGCCTGAGGGTTGCAGAGGCAGCTGCCGTCAGCTATTCAAGGCCTGTTTGCTGGAGCCTGCCCTCATTTCTTCCCCGCATAGCCCCGCTCCAGCAAGGCCGCTTGCTCTAGATGGGTTACAGTCTTAATACAGTTATCTAATGGAGGTGACATCCCATCAACCTTTGTCCTATTCTACTGATTAGAAGCAAGTCACGGGCTTTGACCATGCCCATGGGAAGGGATTACATTGGAACATGGATACCAAGACTTGGAGGTAACCTGATGCATCTTAGAGGGTGTGTGTATGCTTTCTAAATAGGTCATAAATCAACTTGCTGGGAAGAGATTTGGGAATAAATTATGAATTTTCAAAAGTTATTGTTTTTGGGAGAAAAATGCATAAATTCAGTAGTATCATAAAATTGCCCTTCCAAAATAGCTAACGAAATGGAAACAAACTAGGAGAATAAAAATACTGTACCATTAATGAAAACAGCTTAAAGGATCTGAGGTAGCAAAAAGCCGAAGCGCAGAAGGAAGACATGGTGGATTCCTACTCAGAGGAGCACAGGCCCAAACTCTACTCACAAAGGAAGAGATATTAACCAAGGAGAGTCCTGGAAATGTCTACACTTCCTGATGGGAGGAGAGCCGAGAAGAGAAGTAAGAGCAGGCAGGACTGGCATCCCAGGGAGTATCATGGTGACCTGCAGAAGGATCTGGTGGTCCAATGGGAGAGGGATGTGAAGGCTGGAGCAGGTGCTTCTTCCAAAGGCACTGAATTGGAACTCAGAGGAGATGGAGAAACTGGATTCCTGAGGATTCTGCCCAATGCTTCCCTCCTCAATCTGTTCCACTCTCATCTCCTCAGACAACAGACAAGTGCTATAAGAGGAACACCCAGTCCTCAAAGTCCAGGTTGAGAGAAGACGAAAAGTAGCACCAGAAAATAAAAGGAGTAGACCAAGTTCAGAACACTTGCGGTCTGGACAGAGCTGGCCATGCAGGCAGAAGTAAGATGAATTTGAAGGAAGAAAGACCATACTAATTATGCATCTATGTAGCCAAAAGGAAAGGAAAGGAATCCAAAGTAAGAAAGACTAAAGAATTTTGTAGCCTGGAGGAAAATAAGGTATTTGTTATAAGATGAAACAAGATATTACAGAGCCTGAAAAGCACAATGGAAAATTTAGAAGTATTAATTATTTAATAATCATGTTAGGGCCGGTGAGATGGCTCAGCGGCTTAAGCGCCTGCCTGGCAAGCACGAGGTCCTGAGTTCGACTCCCAGAACCCACATACGAAAAAAGGGCCGGTGATATCGCTCAGCTGCACGGGCGCCTACTGGCGCACGAGGTCCTGAGGTAGACCCCCGGTACCCCCCCCAAAAAATAATAATAATCATGTTAGGAAAAGCTAGGAACTGGATAGACTTGCTAAAAGTTCAATGGCATGATGAAGAGTCCTGAGAGAATCACACTCCATGCACAAAAAAGATGATGATATGTCACAATCAGAGAAGGAGAGACTGCAGAAAGAAAATGATTGGACATATAATTTATTTTTTTGTGGGGCTAAAGGAAAGGTCCTGAAGCTGAAGGTCATGTGGCCATGGACCATCTCATGCTTCCATCTGGACACTACAAAGCTCGATGGACAGGACAATGGCTTGGGGTCCTTTAGGGATTATTCTAGAAGTCTCTAAAATTGTTGAGAATCCAGAAAGAGAGCTGTGATTGTCCAGGGTGCTTCAGTGGTAGCCCTGCTTCTAGTGGGGGAAACAATGTCTGATGTCCTTTGCCTAAGCCCAAGTGAGGCTGGGGCTGTTTATGGTTCCTGCATATATACAGCTCCCCAGGTTTCTGAACAACTTTGCAAACTTCTGAATTCCTTTGCTATAATTCATCTCTACCCACATCAGTCTAATTCATTTCTTTAGTTTATTACCAGGAAACCACCTATGAATTGAAGAAGATCTGAAATGATGTTCGCCATTTGTCAGATACTTATAGGCAATGGGATTTTTACAGATGTTGTTTTTTATATTACAGGAGCTTCAAATTAGCTTTCATAATTTGTATAAAATCAAAAGAATCATGATAGGGTTCAAATACCAAAGGAAAATATGTAAGTTCCATTTTAACTTAGAAACAAATGATAATAAAACCAGAGGTCTACAAACTACACCCTAATGGCAAAATTTGGCCAGCTGCTGATTTTTATAAATAAAAGTTTTATTAGAACAAAGCTGCTTACACTTTGTGGTGTTGTCCTGCTACCACTGCAGAAGGGGGTCGTTAGAGCAGGGATCTTATTGCCTGCAAGGACTAAAATGTTTCCTCTCTGGCCCCTTGAAGAAAATAATTGCCAGCCTGTGAATTAAATGATTACAGGAACTACCTCTAAAAAATGATATCCTTCCCAAACAGAGGAACTCACTTCCGATTTCTGAGTTGGTTCTCTGTGTAAACTCTAAAGAGTGGAACAGGGTATATGGAAAAAATATTTGTGCATAAAGCCCTGCGTTATGTCACTGCCCTATATCTTCACAAATGTTTTGAGTGTTTTTCATTATTTGGCAATTATAAATGCAAAATACTGAAAAGGAAAGAAGCAGGAAGAAAATACATTTATAGGCAGTCCTCTCATTCCACATGCCCAGGGACTGCTGCAATGGAAGCCCAAGTGTAGTGCTTGCATGGTAGTGTCAGCTGCTGTCCTAAAGATTTAACAAGAGCAACTAAACACTAATTAATGACTCATCAGATGAAAGAAGGATTGCTGTATGCTCCCCATCACTTCTGAAAGACTTCTTAAAACATTCGTATTACGTGCCTTCTAGCAGAGAATCAGAGGTAGCGAGCCAGCCCAAAACATGAAACATACGTACAGATCCTGCTGAAAATAATAAATGGCTACCAAAGCTGAAATATTTACCAAAAGTAGCCCATGCAATGTTAATAGTGCTTTGGAATTTATTTTAAGGACAGAATCAGGTAAGTGCACCAACTATTGCCTCATTCTAAACAAGAAAAAATAGATTACTGTGTGGTTTAATTGTGCCTATGCAAAAATCTGGCTTAGGAACCAAGAACAGGTGGCTAGAGTCTGAGACAAGAGAAGTATAATGTGGAACCATGAATCCCCAAATAAGCATTCAATATGTAAAGGGTCATAAGATATACATTTGTTTGTAGAGCAAAGAGAGTCTGATATATAGATGTTGGCCTCTTGAGCAACAACTTGATCAATTTCGCTCTCTAATTTAAAGTTGAACTGGCTTTCTCTTTTAGATCCCCCACATGGTATCTTTCCAGCTTGGATAATTATAGAAGTGAAAAGAAGCAGCCTGTATCCTTTCAAAGGCATTTTATTCACCCTAACTGTTTTCATATTGTTAACCTAAATCAGTCGGTATGGTTCAGCTCTAAAATAGATGTGTGAAAATAGATATCACCTCTATCAAGAGAAATCGTTACTTAACCTAATAGCACCGTAAGAATGCAGCTCATAGCTAACCATTGTATTAATAGCCTTTTGCTATGAGGAAGAATGAAGTTATTTTAAAACTTGACTTTATCTTAAGAAAAATGTTGAGAAATTTGAACAGGTTAATAATGCTATAGTTACATATTTTAAGTCTTCATCTCTTAATCTTTGCTCATTCTTTGGGTTTCCATTATCGGTATACAAATGAGGATTATTATACGCTTTTTAAACATGTTCATAACTCATGGATGCCAATAAAAATATTCAGTTCTTCAGAGAGATGATCAGTAAGAAACTGGCTAAAAAGCAGACTCAGGCATCTCCAATCCATAATCAAATATCTAGATTGATTGTGTCACTTGCACTTGTATTGATTTCAATTGGAGTAGCTCACCCAAGGGGATAATAAAAATGTGGAATAAAACTGATTTATGAGAACAAAATAAATCCTTTTGTGAGTGGTAATGAATTGGTACTATTTAACCCTTTCAATCACAGATTGAAAAAACTATTTATTTTTTAAGAACGCTGAGCTAGCCAAAAGAAGTCATACCAGAAATGCCAATACTGCCAAATGCCATTACACTAAGTTGTAATCCTGGGCGAGAAATGCTGCTCTAAACTTGATGGAAGGCATTATTTGACATAAGACATACTTTCAGCTTTCCTGAGCCAACTTACATGTGTCATCACAAATAATGGACCCGTAGATCCCTACTATTATGGAATCACTCAGTAAATGTTTATTGTGCTTATTTACATGATTTATAAGACAGTTAGAAGCAAAAACAAAATATGGTGTGGACAACATTAACTACCTTTATTTTTTCCCCCTTAATGTAGGTGTTCTTTGCTTTACTGAAAATTTAGCATGTAACAGCTAAACTAAGGTCTGTCCCAGGAATATTCAGCATTATTTTCACAAATATTTGCCTTAAGGAAAAGTGAAGAATTAAAAGAAAAGGAGATGATTTGTAGAAAAAACTCCAGAATAATTATTTGATTCTATCAACTGAGCCAAACAGTTTATGTAGTGAAAAAAAAAAAATCAGTCTTCTCATGTTCCTTGAAATCTAGAGGACGTAACATTGGAATAGTTTGTCTTCTTTAACCTTTAACTTTTTACATTTTTCACTGTATTAGCATCTGATATGTGTGCCCTGCACTACAGTGTTAGTCTCAGAGCCAGTACCCATGGGCTCCACGTGGCACTTGATGGGTGGTGAGTATGGCCTTCTAATTTAACTTAATCTCAACTAATTTAAATTTAAAACTGATCATTGATTCAGTTCCTGGAAACTCTTAGGTAAGTTTGGAACAGCTGTGTACGTCAATTTATTCTCAGCTAAAAAACTTTATGAAATCTAACTACAGATTAAGTACGTCTGATAAATGTTATCATCTGAATGTGAGAAATCCAACATATAAATAAAGAGCAAAATAAAAGATAGATAATAAGGGGCCAGTGAGATAGTTCAGTGGCATAAGCGCCACTTGCCTGGCAAGTGCGATGTCCTGAGTTCGGCTCCTGGAACCCACATACACACACACAAAAAAGATAGATAATAAGAAGTGGGGGGATATTTTCCCTGTGGGTAGGGAACAAGAGATGAGGGGAGAGAAAAAGGGATGGAGAAAAAAGAGAATTGAAGAAAAAATAGAAATAGAGCTTTTGCAAATGAGAAGGGGACCAAGAGATGGAGGGAGCAGGGAGGGAGGGGAGGAGATATTAAAAATAATTAAGATCCGTTATGTACATGTACTTGATAATAAAGATAATCATTATGAACTACAGACATGTACTAATAGAAACAAATAAATAAAATAAAAATGAATTGAAGTTCACCATAAATATAAAATACACACATGAATTTAGTATGAAAAATAATGTATTATCTCATTATTAACTTTAAGATTGTATATCTTGAAGTGACTTTGGATATGCTGAATTGAATTAGGTATACTACTAAATTTCAACTGTTTCTTTTTACTTTCTTTAACATGGGTATTGGCAATTACGCATGACAGCTATATTTCTATTGGGCACTGCTGTTCTGATGTGGTAAGGGAAAAATTAGAATGCCCATTTAAAATGCAGGTTCATTTCTTTCTTAAGCCATGAGACAAAACTTCATTGTTCTAAAATCTGCCTCCTAAGGTCCACATAACATAAGGGAAAAACTTTTATGCATAAAATGACAGATTCTGTTCAATACCTTTTACTTAATTCATGGTCCTAAGAAAGCTGACTTCAGAACCAGCCCTGGGAAGGGAGTGTTTTAGGAAGGAGTGAGTTGATTTGTTACTAGTTCCGTCCACATGATTTGCACTGTCACGGTGTTTAATGAAAGTACATGAAGGTAACTTTATCCTCACTGGCATAAAAAGGCTTTTAAAAAAATTAATACATTTTACTATTTACAATGAAATGTAATTTAATTCAGTTTGATGGTACCGTAATTATTATAGCATATAATTTTTCTAGTAGGATAACTTTTGCCCATATGCCATGCAGAGTAAATCATTAAACAGGAAACAGGGTACAAATCAAAAAAGATAATAAGAAACTCTATTATCATAAAGGAATAAATTATTGGGAAAACTGAAAGTGAACCACTTTAAGTTTAAGGGACTCATGTAAGAGCAAGATAATAATAAACAATAATTGCAGCTGGTTGGGCTTCTGGAAGGAACACTGAAGCCTGAGATTTTTAACATCTCTCACATAATGAATTCTAGTCTTTTGTTCCCAAGTTCTCAGGAGAGTTCGGAGGTTTTAAGGTCTCTTCCCTAAAATCTTCTAACAGTTTTGCTATAAAATTAAACATGCTACAAACTACCCTTCCTTTTTATTCCCTTTGGCTGCATACATTCTTTCATTTTTGTGATTACAGAGAAATATTTGTTCATTATAAATTTTAAGAGTGTATTAGAGACTATCAAAACCCAAACTCATCTAAAATCTCCAGATAATTGTCATTCTATTCTTAATATTTTGGTGCATGTCATTTGATATTTGCTTGCAGATCTATTGCTGTATCTATATTTCTACGTATGATCTACTGTCATATTTCACAGTTCTGGAATTTTATTGTAGTAACAGTTTTGAAGCTCTAATTGTATAAATATATTTCTCTTATCAATAAATATACATCTGCAAACTCTATTATTCATCACAATATGTTCAATCCATGCAGCTGGACACATAGGAGTACCTTCTCCACTATGCAGATTTTTGTTATACAAAATGTCAGGAACATAATTTTACAAGTATTTTTGTATGTATTTTCTAATTATTTCTTTATAAATTTTCACAAGGGGGAATTGTTAGGCTTCTCAATAGATATGTGTGGAGTTGGATATTTTAAATCTCTTACATTTACTTTATAAGTTTATTTTAAAGATATTGGTGAATTACTAGAAACAAATAATTAGTTAAATAGTTTGGTTGGGGCTTATTTAAAATAATTAAATTGTATGTGTTGGATTTGTGATACAGAATTTGAATTAGAGGTCTTTTTATTCAAATTAAAAGTGTTCACCCTGTGTGTTAGTGTGTTACATTCAGCCAAACTCTCATAACTGAGTGTGCCAGACTTGGGGTCTGTAAGTGTAAGAATTTCTGTATTTTCTGTCTTCATGAAGGTGGAAAAATTATTAACTCCAAAAATTATAAACATTTAAAGAAACTGCTGATGAAAATGGTATATTTTAAAAATACTACTCTGGTGCTAGTGATTCTTCTAAAATTCATAATAAAAATAAATGAACATAATCATAATTACAAAAGTAAAATATGTGGACATAGCCATATCTAGAAATATAAGGCCTTTCTTTATAAAGAAAATAAAAAAACCTTATTGTGAGACATAAATGCTTAAATAAATGAAACCATCACACATTTCCAGATGGCAAATATCTGAAGACATAATTCCTTATGAATTAATTCATAAGGGATGTCCATTAATAATCAGTGGCAAGTTTTTTTCAACTCTATCTAATGCTCAGTTAGAAGAATATACTTATGAAAAGAACTAACACATTTTAATAAAAACCAATAATAGGCTTGAAGGAAAGGATAGTAAATTTACCTGCAGATACAAAAAGATATTTTTAAAATATTTTATTGTAGAAATCACAAAGATTGAGTCAAATTAGTGATGATTCAGAGAAACAAACATAAAGGGAAGAAATAAATATCTTAGAAGCAGGTACTACCATTATAACCTTAAATCTCTGATATGTTTTGTAAAATTCAGCAACATACAAGTTTTCCCTAGATGGAGAAAATATTTTATACAAAAATAAGCAATCAAAGATTTAACTATCAAAAATTAAAAACACTACTTTCCAGATCATAAACAAAATAAAAAGATAAAGTGGATATAATATTTTAAATTGTAATGACTATTAATTACTATGCACAGTATTTAATCTGCCATAACTATCAAATCAAATTTGAAAACCTTTAATATATTCTGGGCAAAGTATGTAAGCATACAAATTTGAAAGACAAACAAATAAATAGTAGGCACCTGAAAGTGTTTGAGCTCAATAGGAATAAAAGAAATGTAAATTAAAGCAACCTACCATTTTTACTTATCAAATTAGAACAATTACAGCCAGATGAACATATTTGTACACGGTTAGGTGGCATATGAATTAGTGTGACCTTTTTTGAAAACATATTTTGTTAATTTGCACCAAGAGCCTTGAAAAATATTGCCAGTATTTTCATTTAGCAATTCATTTTAACTATATATATTAAGGAAATATGCAAAAGTATATATTAATAATTAATTTTTTTCTAGCAGTAACATAAAAACCTAAATACCGAACAAAAAAAGAATGGTTAATACATTTTGGTAAATCCACCATTACCTACATTTTGATAATGTTTGTATCATCATATGATGTTAAATATATAAAGTAGAATCCAAGAAATGTTTGTGGTAAGATCACAAATACATTTAAATATGCATTTTTTCAAGCACACACACACACACACACAGAGCCTCCACAGGAAAAACGATAACATGTCCAAATGAAAATATGTTTATTATAATTGGTATCATTTTAGCAAAACTATCTCTGAAGAAAAAAAAAGCCTAAACCACTCTACCAAGTTATAGTTACTAAATTTAAGTAATATCTGTAGCGATTGAAAAATATTGATGATTCTTTATAGTTACTGTAACTCCTTGCCGAAGTCCCTCACACTGCCCGGCTGATGCTGCTCGCATAGCTCCTCCCCAGCTTTTCTGCCTGGTCTCACGCCATTCACTCCGTCCTGGGAACACTGGTCTCCTTCATTCCCTCAAATCCACCCCAATTTGAAGCCCTCTTTCCTTTATTCTTCTCTGAGTTGCAATGGTGTCATCTGTTACAGTTGCCCTAAATACCATCAGACTGTAAAGATCTCACCTGACCCTCCTACTTACACTAAGTTCCTTTTACTATAGTATTTTACTAATAGATACTTTTACTGTAATGCGTATTAAAATGCGCCATTTTATATTTTCGTTTGATTACTCGGTTAACTCCTATCTTTCCTTCAAATCTCCAAACCCCTTCAGTGAGGAGACTACATTTCCTTCATTCACTGCTGTAACCCCTAGCACTTGTTATATTTGTCTTGCTCCAAATAAAAGCTAGATTCATGGTTGTTGTGTGAACAAATTAATGAATATATGAAAAAAATAGAAATTTAAAATTTATGTTTACATTTACTTCTCAATCTCGGATTTCTGCTCTTTGGGTGTAGAACTTTCTTCGATATCTGCCCAAAGGTACATGACTAGTAAGAAATACATACATTTTTCACAACCCTATTTACAAATCAAAAAATCTAAATTCTTTGAAAACTATAGAAAAGTTGTTTTTGCCTGAACAGTTCACTAGGATTCTTAGATCCCACATCACTAATAATTCAGCAGAGTAGTCATCTATCGATCATAAGAACTTCACAGAAGTTAGGAAGTGCTAGTTCTAGACTGGCTGTCAGAGTAAATAATGAAGATGCGGTCAGCTAGTCTTACTTTCTAAGGGGTAAGCACATAAGCTCTGCGGTCCTGAGTCTATATGATGATGAGGACCCTTTGCCACCCAAGACGTCCATTCCTAGCCCCCAGGAGAAGTTCAGGAAGAGAACTCCTGCTGTTAGGTGTGTCTTAGTGGCTACCCTTGGATGCTCGCCTCAAATGCTTAGATTCTTTTCTACGTCCCAATGTAGCTGCTTCTCTCACTTCCTTCTAAAATCAATTCATAGCTGACATGTATCTATTGGGAACCTCCTATTTCGAAATTCAGATAAAATAACATTCAGGTGTAATAGTTATATTTTCAGTGTACAAATATCTAAAATCTGACTTGGATATTGTTATTTATTCAACAAGAACTGAACCCCTGCCATGACAAGACATTGTACTGTGCCCGGATTCAGAGTGTACTCGCTTCCTGGCTGGCTTCTCCGTGGGTCGCTCACCAGGTGTGTACTACAGATGCCTCGTACCACATTCTAAACATTTTTAAAAGCTTTAAATTCCTTTGCTACTTCAAAAAGGGTGATTTTAGCTTTTAAATTGTGCAAATGTTTCCAAAGCCAAGGGTACAGTAGGGGTGATCTACTGACTTTGTACCCCTTCTCACAGTCTCTGACCAGGGGCAGGGGCTCTGCAGAGTGGGGACATGAACCTGAGCCAGGAGGACCTGCAGTGCTGCACCCGCGCCCGCTCTGCTGTGTCCTGTGACGCAGGGTCCAGCGCCCGGTTAGGATTTGCGTGTCACCGCAGCTTCGTGACACCATAGCGTATATGCTGCTCATTATGTCAAGAAAATAGCCAATTAGATATCAGACACAAATTCAATAAGCTGCTGTGTGAGTGTTGAGAACAGATGAGTTCTTAAATAAGTTTGATAAATTAATGCTTAACTCCATTCTTGTGGAAGAATATGTCCTAATTACACATTTCTATGGCTTTATTGGCCGTGACATGATATACAATCAGAAGTGTCAAAATGTTCGGTGAGTACGAGTATATATTCCGCAGCCAAGTGTTTAAGAGGCCGTACATCTTATTGCCCATTCATAGTTTCACCAGCAACTCAACTATGGCTTTTAATTCGGATAAAAACATTCACTTCCTGTGTGTTTATATTTGCGTGCAGTTATCCTTCCAGAACTGTATTAGAACTGTATGCGAAGGTATCATGGCAGTAATTTCTCATTTTTGCCTAAGAGGCATTTGCTTCCTAAATTAATACTCTGGACTTAAGAACATTTTTCTGTGGCCATTTTTCCTGGTGTCTCTTGCACTGATTTACAAATAACATCTGACATGGTCAGGGCTGTTGTTTATAATGACAAGGACTCTGCACCATGACACAGATTTCATTTCCTTCACGTCACGATACTAAACCCTGTGGTCACTAATTGCATCATTTGACAAAAATACGCAATACAGTGTCCCTAACAGGCCAGTACTTAGAACATCACCTGCTTCTCCTCAGGTTCCCCTGACTTTCAGTGTCCAGACTGAGTTTTTATTTTTAAAATGCAATAGAGCTGGATAACCTTGGACCTGCCATTCTAACAGCATGTACCTGAGCCAGTGGTCCTAAAAAGAAGTGGCCCAACAGCAAGTGTTGTTCCGCTGCTGCAGTGAGCCAGCCAGATGTGACACTCCCTCGCCCAGGAGATGCACTTCACAAGATCTCAGGCGAGCTCACTCCTGCTGCCCGACCCTCTAACTCATTACGGGGAAATGAATTCAAATTGCTTGAAAAGAAGCTACCTCTTTTATCTTCCCACGGACTGACAAGCAACTACAAAGTTCTCCGACGGGATTGCAACTTACAAGCTGTACTGCATCGGGGGGACAATTCCCCCACCGGCAGCTCTCCCAGAGGGCGGCGTGTCAGATATACGGCCTGCATGCCCGGCAGCTCGGAGAGCACATGGCTCCCTGCGCACTAAAACACAGACGCCAGGGACTATAAAACAAAGCTGTCCTTTCCCTAACAGCATTAGTCTTCCCACAGGCTCCTTGGAAGTCTAAGGGCTTTCCACGTCGAATTATTTTCTTTCTGTTCCCAAGAAAACGAATGCATCCGTATCTTTCCTTCTTCTTGCAATTTTCATTAAACACAGTTTATTCTGGGGGAAAAAAAGGGATTCAGCGAATGAGGTTGTGTGCAAAGGTCTCTCAGTTTCTCTAGGTAACCTTGAAAAATGGACTGCATTTTTTTTTTCAAGATTCTGCAGAGATTTACAGCGTTGGACTATGTTAATGTTCTAAAACACTCTGTCTGGTGACTTCCAGCCCCTGGACCAAGTGAGCCTATTCTGTTGGTGGGATTTGAGGTGCTTAAAAATATGCATTCATACGGTTTGCATCTAGCAACGTTGTCCCCACCTGTGCACTTTGGATTGATCTTCTTTTGGTTCTAGATGGAGATGAATACTGAAGGGCAGACCCTGGACACTGGCTCCCATCACGGGAGGGAATTTCTATGCTCAGAGGATAGGATGGGATGGGATGCATCCCCTTACACTCCTCTGTCTTTCTAGCTGGCCGAATCCTACTGGGTTTTCAAGCACCTCTCCCTTCCAATGCCCCCAGTGTAGTGACAACCTCTACTTCCTTGCTCATCAATATTTCCCTAACTCTGTCTTTCCTCCTCTGGTGTGAACAGTCTCCTTTGTTTCTCTGACCACTTTGGTTTAGTTTTCCTGTTTGTTTCACAGTATCCTCCTCTGATTTCTACCAGCAATTACTGGTGGAAGAAATGCAAGCAAAGCATGAGAAACAAAGACAAGTACACGAGTCACCCAAAGTTTTCCTACATAATCATTAAAACTTAGGAGAAGACGTCCTCGTATCCTTCTGTGGACTGCTAGTTTAAAAGCTTCTGACTCACTCCTGTAATCTCTTGTTTTTCAGTGTGATTACTCCAAATTACTCTGCTTTGGAATCATCTGCTCTCACCAGGTTTTTTTTTTTTTTTTTTAATTTGCTGAGAAATTATATATGTTTTAGGAAATTTAAAAATTCAATTCATAAAAAAGGAAAAAGGGGAGGATAAGCCATTCCTAATGTAACCACACATCAGAGATAATATCTATGTTCTTTTCACATTTCCATGTTCCATTTTTTAAAAAGTCTTTGAAACAAATCAGTTTTGTTGTTGTTGCTGATTAGGGCCATTGGTTGTCAAGAGCGAGGTAAGCCTATGATTAATGCTAATTTCATAAGTCACTTTTTCTTCCCTTTCTTTTCTTCTAACCCCACCTTTTCAAAGATGCATTCCTGGTTGGAGGTTTACATACCTTCTGCATAAAATCACTTCAGTCCTAAATGTTGTACCTCCCTGGGTTCAGGACAAAGAATTTTCAGAGATCCATAAAGTGATTGCTTTCCCCACCTTTTATCAATCTACTTTATTATTATTATTATAAAACCTTTTACTTTCCTGATGCAGAAAGGGTCAGTTGCATTTACTTTCCTTTTCTCAATAATCCATATTTTCCTTTTCTCTAATAAATACCTTTATTCTGTGCCACGACACAAAATAAGAGATTAGAAGAAAGGCGAATGCAAAGGTGAAAACTAAGCTGCAATGCTGTTCTTTAGAGCAGGAGGAAATGAACGGTGCACGAAGGGCTCAGCAGTTAGCACACCTGGCGCTCTGTCTTGGAAACTGAGACGCAAAACAATCTGTCAGGTTATCAAGCCACACAGATTACTTCCCAATTCATTCAAAAGGCAGGATGGTGAAGAATTAAACATTCACAGAAGACTCCGCAGTAAGCACTCACGAAAAAAGCAGGATGTCGACGCTAGGACATGGTATTGTCTACCAAGAATCACCACCGTGAAGGAGCTCAGGAAATCCTAGTACCAAAGAGCAGGGCATTTGTAATAAGTGTTCTGTGCGAACTCAAAATATTTTCTTTTCATATTTATAAGGTTATTTTCTATTTTAGTTCCTAATATTGGAGGGTTTTATAACACCTGTAGTTGAAAATATTTTTGAAACTTTATAAAATAATTATATAAACCTAAATTCTCAGTGCAGCCTTTTTCACGTATCTGGATAAATAAATTAAATAGAATTTACAGTTTAAAAACCAGTCTCGTGGAAGGCTATTTTCTACCGCTATGCTCTAAATTATTTTAGTTTTATTCCCAAACTTACACATTTATATTATTTTAAAAATTGCGTGTTAAGTATGCAAGGAACTATTATAAGCCTGTGACCTGTAATGCCAACGGTAGATAATGCTCGTAAAAAGAAAGCACTGATGACTCTGCTGGTTGCTGGGAGGCGACTGCTCATCTGTGCCAGGTAAGGAGGTATCTGCTCAGGGGAGACAGTGAGCAGAGAACTTGGTCCAGGTCAGCAAGTGGCACCTGCGTCCTCTAGAAAAGCTCATCTCCTTGCATGGTCCACATAATTGAGGGGATGCTTTGAGTCAGGTAGAAGCAACAGAACAAAGTGCTCATCATTGCTTTTAGGAAAACATTAGCAAGTGGCAGGAAGTGTCTCCTCATCCATGCCATGGGTGGTTTCAATGCTCTATCAATTTCTGTCATTCATATTATGTGTATTCGTTCTGTCATCCCCTCACTAGGCTTAAGAACCCAAATTATTGTAATTTGTAATTAAAACAAAGAAGAAGGACCAGTTTTCCCAAAGTCTTTCCTGATTATATCTGTCCCACTTGTCACACCCACACTTGGTTTATTCGTGGCCTCAAGAGCTTGTGATGACTCAGCTCGTTCATCTGTCTCATCCTCCCTGCTTGCAAATTCTAAGAGGGCTGAGATCCTTGGGTCCAAACTTTGATGGTGTTTTATACAGCTCAGATTTGGTTTGTTAAAAGCTAGTGGACAATCTAAGTAATCTGGTTATTATTTTCTACCTGGTAAAGTTTCTGTGCTTTGGGGAAAAGGAAAACACTTCTAGTAACAAAAAGACTATGTGTATCTGCAGCAGTTGGAGGAAAAATCATCTAATAGACCGGTATAAACATTTGGAAGTGTGGTTTTCTGAAGATGGGTATCTGAGAGCAAAGTCTATGTATCATTCTTTAAAAAGCTCTTTTAAGTTAATTATTAATACTAATTATATAAATGCATGTTTAATAATTTATAACTACATAGAATTACATAGAATTATGAAATATCAATACACTTTACAAAAATGCTCAAAATCTATATGAAGAAAGCTTTGAGCTCTTGAGAGAGCTGCAGAAGATAAATAGAAAGAATAATCATGTTATTGATTAGAAAACCCAACATCATAAGGATATTAATTCCACCTAAATTATCTATAAAACTGTTTCCATGCTTATAAAAATATAATCAGGATTTCTGGAGGGAATCTATAAACATTATTTCAAAGCAAATAAGGGAGAATAAGTCAGAAAATTATATAAAATAAATAATGAGATAAGACTTAAAAGGCATTAAAATATATTCTACACCTCTAATAATTAAAATACTGTGATGATATAAATAAAGGTAAAGAGCTATACAGGCATATAGTTAAAGGTGGAAATTTAGTATCTTTTTAAAGCCATGGGAAACAATATGGATTATTTAATACATGCTTTTGAAACAATGGGGTATATTCTGGGAAAAAATAAAATTGATCCAT
>CM051830.1:39667355-39825690 GCA_028451465.1 Erethizon dorsatum | reverse complement strand
CTTTGCTGCAAAATGTCCTGAAGCTTGACTTGTGATGATAGAGCTCTGAGCAGACAGCTAAAAAAAATGAGATTTTATTGACCCACAGCAGCCACTCAGGAAAGGGACTATTAATGTCTGTATGACATGGGTAATGGTGAGGAGTGCTATAAGCACACCCAGCTGCTGCAAACAGAAATGAAAGACCCCAATGGCTGGATGTGACACTTCATCTTTTATCTGAATGACTTGCAGTCCTGTGAACCATCATCTTGTTACTGGCCACTTAGGTTCACAAGCTTAGGTTCATTTGCTCACCACTGAACAAATCAAAGGAGGCCATTTATTTTAGTAAAAATGAAAAGATTTACCCAAAGCTAACTCCAAGGAGATGGGGGGGCATTTTCTTCAAATCACCTTCACACTCCTTGTATGGGTGTTGGGCTCTTTAATATCAAGGAACGGTAAGGAGGGGGATACAATGGAACAATAAACAAGTTCATGCTTCTTCTACCCTTCCCAGGACGGAACTTCTCCCTCCCTTAACTAGGGGAATAAAATTGGGCTTGACTTTGACGCCAAGATCTGCAGATTCCATCCATTCATCAGGGCTGGGAGAGGTAGGTGTTTGGCCCTAGAATGGAGAAAGTTTGAGAGAAAAAAATCTAACTTTTGTTTCCTTTTGCAGTGCCAGTTACAATCTCACTAAATGTTGACACTGAGAACTGACAACTGAGATAGAATGCTGGAATGTGAATTGACTCCCTCCACCACCACCCCCATGCAAACTGAGAATGAGATGCTTAACATCTCTGCCACTAAAGAAATACAAACTACAAACACAGTGAGATTTCCTTTCACTCCTACTACAGCACCTATCATCAGTATAATTTAAGGAAATGAGTATCAGTAAGGATGCAGAGAAACTAGAACCAATACATTTGATAGAGGCTCTGTGTAAAATACTTCAGCATTTCTGCAAAAAATTGAATATAGATCTGTAACTGAAAAAAAACTCATTTTTTTCCTTTAAGGACAACTGGCTTTGAGGCTTAGGGTATAAACAGCTTCCTCCACCACCCTCAGCCTAAAAAAGCAACAAAATATACAGAAGAGCTGAAAAAGATAGCTGAAAGTGACAAAGCAAGAATAGAGATCTGTGTTCTCTATCAGTCCTCCCCCATTCCTTGTTATAAAAGATCCTTGTCCACCTGTAAACAGGGAGATGGTGATCTGAGGCAAATGGGCCCCTATATCTCCTTGGAGCTAGCTTTAAATAAATCCTTTTTACACAAATACACGCCTTCTTTTGGTTTGGTCAGTGACAAGCAGAGAAACCTGGGCCTCGGAGCCTAAGTAGCTGGTAACTGTTTTGGCAACCATGAAGGGGCTTCAGTCCACGCTTCCGAGGGCCGTGCTTTGGAAAAGGGACTCTGCTCATTTTTAGCTGACCCTGCTGTTGGGACCCCAGGGAAATTCCAGCAGCTGCCAGGGACACTTTTGTACCCTGAAAACTTTCTCTCTTTTTTCCCATTTGCTGCATTAGCTGCCTACAAATGCTTTTGTTGGTTAAAGGAAAAAGATTTGGGGAGCTCTGATCTGGTAAACTTACTAATTCCAAGTTCCACCTGATTTGGAGCTCATGGGCTCTGCCCAGTTTCCCACTGGAAAGTGCACTCCAAGGATCTACTCTCTCCACAGTTTGGACCTGTTAGGTCATTCAGCAGTGCCATTTGGGTGAGGTAAGGACCTTCACTATTTGGGGCCATTCAGACCTGTTGCAGGTTATTTGGGGGCATTGATTGCTGTGAGAAGAGATTCAGAGGTAAAAAACATTTCCAGACATTTGTTTTGATTTGGTTTGGTTTAGAATACTCCTTCGTTTTTGTCTGTGTTGATACACTTGTTTCTTTTACCTTTCTCTTCTTAACCACCTTTATTCTAGGATGAGCAGCAGAGGTTCATTCAGTACCATCTGAAATTATATGAGCCATTTGGGCTTCAACTCATTCTCTTCACAGTTGTTGAACCATTTGTCAACAAGAAAAAAGTTTTTTAAATTTTTTAAAAGACTTAAAAAATGCTGGTGTGGTTTTTTGTTTGTTTGTTTTTCTTTTTGTGGGTACCGCCAGTCGAACTCAGGACCTCGCACTTGCCAGGCACACGGATATGCCGCTCAGCTATCTCACCAGCCCTGGTGTATTTAAAAAGCTCTGTGATGAACCGCTCAAAAATGAAAGTGCTTGTGCAATTTTGAAACTCCCTAATAAAATTTTAGTTACCTGTAACTTAAAAAGGGTGATTTTATTGTGAAAAACCATGGCTTGTATAACTGAAAGCACACACTGATTTCATAGGGCTGTCCTTAAAATGATTAATTAAAATAAGATTGGCTAAGACACAGATGTATTGCCTTTTCGTTTTTATTTGTGGTGAATTGTTTTTAAATTGGTTTATATTTCATATTAGATAAGACATAAATTTCTGACCATCTATATCTAAATTTCAGCACAATAAAAATGTCATAAATTGTCTAAGATCTATAAGTTAAGGCAAAGAATAAAAGCTTCACAAAATTCAAATTCAGTTTAACTAGGCATGCAATCTCCTTTTAGAGATATATTTCTAATTTGGTTATAACCTCAATCCTACCTCCAATATTAAGATTGAATATTGCTTAAGACTATTAAAAATCATGAAAATAATACAATTTTATAAAAGCTGATAAATCATAACTTTAGGTCTTTGTCTCATAATGTAGGCATAAATGTATATATTATGTTATACGTATGTGTATACATGTATTTATATATTGTTGAGATCGTACCAGATTATATTTTTAAAAGGTACTCAATAACTAAAGAAACATAAAGCCAAATATCTTTTGTTCACGTGACTATTGAAAAATGTTTTAAAAGGTATAACAAAGGTGTCCTCAACTGCTAACATAAATTTTCCCTGCATTAGCCAATCAAATTTACATTTGAAATGTTTTATTTTTGTTTTTTGGTTTTTTTGACACAGGGTCTTGCTATGTAGTTCAGGCTGGCCTTGAATTCATTATGTAGCCCAGGCTGGACTCAAACTAACAGCGATCCTCCTGCCTCAGCCTCCTAAGAACTGGGATTACAGGCATGCATAACCATACCTGGCATATTTGAAATGCTTTAACTTTAGAAATAGTTTCAGTTTCACAAAAGTTACAAAAATTAATTGCCAGATGTGGAAGCACACGTCTATAATGTCAGCACTCTGAAAGCTGAGGCAGGAGGATCGCTGTAAGTTTAAAACCACCCCGGGCTACATAGTGAGTTAAAGGCCCAACAGAATTACATAGTGGAAACTCGTCTCAAAAAAAAAGAAAGAAAGAAAGAAAGAAAGAAAGAAAAAGAAAAAGAAAGAAAGAAAGAAAGAAAGAAAGAAGAAAGAAAGAAAGAAAGAAAGAAAGAAAGAAAGAAAGAAAGAAGAAAGAAAGAAAGAAAGAAAGAGAAGAAAGAAAGAAATGAAAAGAAAAAATTAAAAGGCATGAAAAGTATAATTTTTGAGTTTGTTAGGCTCTTAAAGACTTTTAAAAATTAGAATCGGTTAAACATTGAGATAATATAAACATACCATTCTTTTAAAGTTTAAATTATTTAGCTTCTCAAACAATGATTTTTTTTTTTTTTGGTGGGTACCAGGGGTCGACCTCAGGACCTCATGTGCCAGCAGGAGCCCGTGACACTGAGGGATATCACTGGCCCTTTTTTCGTATGTACATACCGGGAGTTGAACTCAGGACCTTGCGCTTGCCAGGCAGGCACTTATGCCGCTGAGCTATCCCACCGGCCCTCAAACAATGATATTTAGCAATAGTCAATATAAAGGCTGCTTCTTAATTCACACAAGGGGTCCTATTTTTTGCTAGACATTAGTTTAAAAAAATAGAGATTACAGTAAAATATAACAATATCTTGCTAGACCCTAGTTTAAAAAGTTAGAATTTATAGCATAAATGGCCTTTGAATCTCTGATAACAAAATGAAAATCATGCTTTTTAATAACTAGCAAGTAAAGGCCCAGGTCTAGCTATTTCTAACCTCTATACTGATCTGCATGCCATGACTACCTTAGTTTCAGGATTAGTTTGCTCTGAAATGTTCTCAAAACTGCTTTCTTAATCAAGACTGGTTTACAGAACCTGGCAGCTTCTCTTCGTTTATTCTACTCAGCAGAAGTTGAATTAGATAAAAGACATCCCGTATCATTTATTACAATTTTTAAATGGGAACAATTTTAAAAGCTTCTATTTATTAGACATTATTTAATAAAAGTCCATTTGAGAGCTTTCTTACTAAGTCTATATTAAAAATAAGCAGTTTCTTCTTATACATCAACTTGTGTCTAAATAAGCATTGTCCAGCCATGCTGTACTTCTTCCTAATTTTCTGGAAAAGCTAAGTCCATATTTACTTACATAGGTAACAACTCCATCAGCTCTAAAATGATGAGGCCAGTAGGTGCTAAAACAAAATAAATATTTCTCCCTACATTTTTTAGATCTTTCTAGATTTTCTGAGCTTTTCCATTTTCAATGTCCACAATTAATAAAGTTCCTTTCATAGTGTTTCAAGTAGATTCATGTATGGGCACCTTTGTTATCCAAAATAGTTTGCCTTTGGTCTCATAAAAATTTGATAATAAATTAATCTATTGGGGGGTCAATATAAAGATTCAAGTTCAAAAGCCCCCCCAAAAAACCTTCAAAAAATATAAATAATATTCTGTTATACTGCATGCAAATGGAACTCTGACCTATTGACAACTTTTAAATTTTTTTCTCAACAAAGATTTTTTAAGATATTAACTTTTGTTTGTCAAATAGTGTACATTTTCCAGACAATATAAATCTGTTAAAAATTAAATAGATAAAACCTCTAAGTTATTTGCAATTAAATTAAAATACTAAAGACATTTGCTAAATACAAATTCATATATTCCTTGCTTAAAATTTATAAATAATAATATAGTTAAATATTAAATATATTTCGTGGATTGTTGATATATATGTCTGATATATATATATCACTAATACAAGATCAAATATCTAAAAACAGACTTTTACCAAGCTACAGGTCAACTAGTTAAAATGAGCTTAAAAAATAAGTCTCAAAGCGATTGAAGGTTACATCTGTTCATCATTTTAAGACAGGTTATTTATATAAGCACAACTTATTTAATATTCTAATAGCATAACAGTTTTTTTTAATTTTAAAAGTCTATTATTATACAGAGTTAATAGCTGTAAGTTACCTGGTGTTAATGGGTTTGTTTATGCTGCCTAATGCTAATAGTTTTTCTTGTTTGTTTGTTTGTTTTTGTGGGTACTGGGGGTCGACCTCAGGACCTCCCACGCCAGCAGGCGCCCGTGCCACTGAGCAATATCACTGGCCCTTTTTTCGTATGTGCCTACCGGGAGTCGAACTCAGGACCTAATGCTTGCCAGGCAGGCGCTTATGTTGCTGAGCTATCTCACCGGCCCACTAATAGTTTTAAGAGGTACTAAAAGGCTTGCTTGGTTCTATATAATAAATGAATTGCTATTATTTTATTGTCTGTGTAGTCTTTGCTTAAATTAAGTACTTAAATTATTTTTTATTTTTAAATCACTTTTTTACTAAAACTTCTTGTAAGGTTCAAAAGCAATGATTTTGGGTGTTTCTAACCCAAATATGTTACATGTGTGTGTTCTTTTTTAGATATACAGTGCTTACATCAATATATGAGAGTTTGAGACATAAGCATGAGTTAATAACATAATTTTAAAATACTGATGACCTATCATGGGTGGCATAATTTTATAACATAAAAGTTATGTTTCTGTTATAAATTGATTATATAGGCTAACATATATAACTTTTGAATAAAACATTTCTAGAAACAGTTTGTTCGACAAATATTTTTTAATTGTAATACACAAAAATAAGTCAAAATCTGTTTAAAAGAATAAAGCTTAAGATAGTGATCTGTTAACAAGACTTAAAACTATTTTTAGCTGGTGAGATAGCTCAGCGGCATAAGTGCCTGCCTGGCAAGCACAAGGTCCTGAGTTCGACTCCCGGTACGCACATACGAAAAAAAGGCCGCTGATATTGTTCAGCAGCACTGGCGCCTGCTGGTGCGCGAGGTCCTGAGGTCAACCCCCGGTACCCACAAAAAAATAAAAACTATTTTTAAAAAGCTTTAAATTTGTCAATATAATTTCTAGTGTTCTCAAATGTCTTGTTAAAATGAAATGTTTAAAAAACAAGTCTTAAATTCATTTTCCTTAAACTTCATGCGGGGCAGTTCCCACTTTGTCTGCAAGGCAGTTTACAATAACTGCTTATTTTCTATTTATAGAAAGGCACATGAAACTGAAATGTAGCTGCCCAGTTTTATTCAGCTACACCACAAATAAGCTGAAATGATGGTTCAACACAACAAACTGAGAATTGAAATAATAGACATTATTTGTTATCTTTAGTAGATTCAACCATTTAGCCTGAAAACGTTGGCTTTTTCTGTTAAATCTTCTTAGAACTTTCCAATTTTGCTAGACTGGGTTCCAGAAGAACTCCTCATGTAAAAGTGTAAGAGCTTAAGTGTAAGAACTATATTCTGTTGCATTGTACAAACTTTGGGTTGTTGCATACCAAAAACAGACCAAAACCAGTTTGCTAAATAAATGGTAATGAAGAAACTCCTGACCCAAATGGCAGAAAACCCTATGAGCTTAGTCCAAGTGTTTCTAACCAAGGAAAATTATGCAATATTTACAGGCTAACTTAAGAGATGGTTGATATGAATTTGTACATTTTGCAGGCCAAATACAAGGTCTAAGAGTTTATAAAATAAGCTAGTGCATTATTAACTCTAAAAATATCATGTACAAGCAAATTCCCCTTAAGTACTTGTGACAGCATTTCAGGTGGAAGCAGCCCAATATACAAAAATCATCCAGTTTCTCTGCTGTTAAGTACATAATTTAAAGAAATTTCAGGCATTATTAAGAAAATCTCAGTCCATTCATGATTGATAGAAAATGTTAATTTGTGGGATTTAAAATGTTTTCTTTTTAAAAAACACCCAGAATATATAACATCTGTACAAAGAAAAATATAAAACTTCTGTGTGACCATGTTTGATCACACTACATAATTTATAATAGAAAGTCATTGTAAGAGAATTTTTCTGCTTAACTCTGACGGCACTGATTTGTGAACTAACATTTACATTTAATTCAGCTGCATTTATGGAACAAGATCTCATTTTTAAAATGGCATAATTTTCCTTTAGTGTAAGGACTCTATTTTTAGCAGCCATTATATCTCTAAAAGTTAACAATTTATAGTGCAAACATTTTAACTACTGTATACTTTTTCTACTTTGTACTCCCCAGTTGTAATATTTACAGAAGGCTAATGTCTATACTAAAATTTCTTTATTCTCCCAACCCCACATCTTAATCAAAGGTTTTTCTTCCTCCCTCATCTCTGACCTCACTGGGGAAGTGTGGGATTTCAGACAGGGTATGTACAGACTTTAAATGGGATACCTGAACTTAAGTGAGTATAAAAACAAGTCAAAGAAGAAATCATTCTTAATTCAGGTATTTCCAGTGCCCCCAAATTTTGTGAATAACAGTACTTAGAGACAACCTAAAAAGATGAGACATTCAAAGGTACCCTAACAATCTTAGGCCTGTAACAGCTGAACAGCAAGAAGGCCAATTTACTCCACCATGACAGTCTTCACTGACTGGCATTGACTGTTAAACAACAATCCTGGGGTTACTGATAAACAAGAGATTTAAGCCAAGAGTGGTGGCACATGTCTGTCATGCCAGCACTCAGGAGGGAGAGGCAGAAGTGTCACTCTGAGTTTGAGGCCAGCCGGAGCTACATAGTGAGCTCAAGGCCAGCCTGAATTACAGATTGACACTGACTCAAAAACAAATGAAAACAAAAAAACAAACAAAAAAAAAGTTTAGCAGAAGAGGTGTCATTAAATTAAAAAACTGAGCTAGGGATATAGCTCATCGGCAAGGACATGCCTGGCAAGCGCAAGGTCATGAGTTCAATTTCCGGTGCAAAACAAAGAAAAAAAAAACTGTAAATATGTTTTAACAGCAATTTACACTGAGGAAAAAATATGGTTCTGACTCATGCTATGTAAAGAGAGATTACAGATAAAAGAATTCGAGTATGCTAAATAAATTCCATGAAACACAGTTTTCAAGATGATGTACTACCTGCATTTTTCTAACAATATTTCCCAAAATATTAGTAACTGTATAGAGTTGTATTTCATTTTAAACTACTATTGACTTTTAGGGGGAAAAACTATTTCTGACTGATGTGACATATGTAAAAATTATGACATATGACATTTGTAAAAATTCAGACAAATGAGTTGCCAAATTTCCAAATAGCTAATTGAAGTTCTTTGGTAAAACAGAGGAACAGGGCCGGTGATATAGCTCAGTGGCATAAGTGCCTGCCTGGCAAGCGCAAGGTCCTGAGTTTGGTTCCTGGTACCCACATAAAGAAAAAAAAAAAAAACAGAGGAACATACAGAAGTAGCCCAAACCTGCAATTTATGAATTAAAAGTTTTCTCCCAGACAGGGTAGGTGGTGAAAGTAAAGTGGCCCTAAGAATTGCATTATCCTATAAAAAACACCATCGATTTCCCAACAGAGCTAACCTACTTGCAACCAATAAACATGGTATGCCAAGCAATACTACAAACTCCAACATAAACACTTATTTACAATGCTGAGGTTAATGTAAAACTAGCCTGAACCCAACCAACACCCAACACCAACTCTAACTCTACCGTTCGCCCTAACCCAACCCTACTACCTGACTGTGGGATGCCCTCTTTCCACCAGCCTCCCTGTCCTTCCTGGCCCCTCTCCACACATCCAGAGCCCTCCTTGCCTGCTGCACCTCACACTACTGCTAAGGTCTGAGGGATGTCTAGGGTGGGCTTTAGTGGAAAGGTGAGGCCTAAGGTTGGTGAAGCCTGGGGTTGGTGAGGTCTGGGGCAGGTGTGGTGGGAAGGGAAGGCCTAGGGCAGGCTTGGCGGGAATGTGGGACCTGGTGTCGGTGAGGCCTGGGGTGGGTTTGGTGGAAAGTGAGGCCTAGGGATGGTGAGGCGGATGGATGCTCGTGTCCCAGCCTACCCAAAGAATAAGTCCTGGTCGAGGACAGAGGCCCTGGAAGACTGCTCCTCCCCTGCTGAAGAGAGACAGGAACCAGCTCTGTGTGTTGACTCCTCTCACAGCTGTCTGCTAGACATGAAGTAAAATGGACTGCAGCACACATGGGGTCAGAACAGGAAGGGTTAGGAGAGGAAGTGGCCTACAAGGGAAGGTCCCGGGAGGAGAAGGAGCCTGTTTACAGAATGGGAAGAGGTGCAGCCAGAGCACCTCAGCTATGGGCAACCTGGAGCTGGGTCATGGGAGGGGAGGGGCCTGGTCATAGCTGGGTTCAAGAAGAAGGGGGACATAGCTCAGGAGCTTCCCCCATGACTATGTTACCAGAAAGGCCTCCTGTGCCCCCCACCACAAGGACCAAGGTACCCAAAAGCCTCTGCATGCATACACCTGTACTACAGGAGCCTTAAGTATCCACGGACTCCCCCTCCTTCCAGGATAACCAGAAGATTCTGCACAAAGGACTGCAGTACCCAGAAGCCCCCCCCCCCCAACTACAGGACCCAGAAGCCTCTGGGTGCTCCACAAGGACAAGGTACCCAGAATGATCCCAAAGGACTCCACTTCCCAAATCTTCAGTGTAACCCTTATAAGTACTGCAATACCCAGAAGTCTCAGTGTGACCATTCAGAGAAATATGATACCCAGAATTTTCCACGGGCCACAGAATTGGAGTACACAGAATCCTCTGTGTACTCCCTCAAGGAGGAAGGTAGCATAAATCCTCGATAGGCTCCCTCACGAACTAATGTACCCAGATTCCTAAGTGAGACTCATCCCAGGACTATGGTACCCAAAATCCTTGGTGTGTTTTCAGTCCCCCGCAATGGAACACAACATCCTGAAACCTCAACTTGCCCCCGTGAGATTACAGTTCCCAGAACTTTGTGACCCCCCCCCAGACTACATTACCCAGAATCCTCAGTGTGGCCCATCACTACAGTAAACACAATCTTCAGCCAGTCCCTGCAGATTCATTGCCCAGGGCCTAAGGAGGGCCATCCACTCCTGTTTATAATACACTTAGTCCTCAGTGAGATAAGTAGGAAGGCTAAAGGTCCTTTGGTCTAGTAGCGTGGCCCTTTTCTAGGCCCTGGTTTCTGTATTTTTAGGAGCATTATAGATACATTGAGAACATTTGCCATTTCTGTGCAATAGAGTGCCTTTGGACCTTGGTCTTACTATTTGTGCTATGCAAAACTTAATTTTCAACCTGCGTGGTGATGCATGCCAGTATTCCCAGAACTTGGGAGACTGAGGCAGGAGATTCACCAAGATTTCAAATCTTGCCTGGGCTATGTGAGTTCAAGCTCAGCTTGATCTATGTAGCGAGACCCATGTATTTTATAATTCTGTATTTTAAGTCATAGTTAGGAAGACATTCCCCTCAATGCTTTTTTGCTGCAGATTTTGTGACTTTATTTTTCATATCTACATCTCTCAGGGCTTTTTTTTGTCCAGTTATATATAATGCCAGTACAAATCCAGTTCTAACTTTTTCCTACTTTCTATCCATTTCTGAAGTTTAAAACACAGCCTTTACCCTCTGACTTGTGGTCTTAGCCACTGACTTAAATACAGCGCAATAAAGTATGTAATATACCATTTATATTTATGCATTCATTTATATGTGTACATAGGTAGATTTTGAGCATTTTTTTGTTTGTTTATTTTTTTAAGACAGGGTCTCGATATGCAGTTAAGGCTGGTTTTAAACTCACTATGTAGTGCAGGATGCCCTTCAACTCACAGCAATCCTGCCTCAGCCTCCTGAGCACTGGGATTATAGGCATGTGCCACCACACCTGGATGTAGGATTTTTTTTTAACTTTAGTTTATCTAATGGTGCACCAACACCATCATAATCTTTTCATTATGGAGGGCTTATAATATAATATATTTTAGGGCTAGCTGGACTACATTGACTCTATATTTCAGAGTTTTACTAACTACATTCACTATTTCATTTTTCTGTATAATCTGCTATGGTTTCAACATCCACATCAAAACTCAAATTGAAATTTAATTTCTTTTGGAAATATTAAATACTTGGTAGTGGAAGTGTCTTTAAGAGGTGGTTAGGTCATGAATGGAGTAATTCAGTCATAGATTAATGGCTTACTGAGTCATCTGTTACCGGAACTCTTAAAAAAGCCACTTTGGCCCAGTGTTGTATGCACTCTATCCTTTCAACTCTGCCTTGAGACTCTGCAGAGTATCCCCACCAAGAAGATGGTGGTCCCCTCACCCGATGGGGCCCCTTGACCTTGAACCTCCAGAATGCCAGGCTAAATAAACCTTTATTCATTACAAATTATCCAGTCTGAGGCTCACAGTTACAGTAACAGAAAATGGATTAACACATGGAGCATATAAATAGACTTCTTTGCCTCCAGAAAATAATTAAATCTATTGACATTTGTTGGAATCACATTAAAATTATACTTTCATGGCATGACATTTTAAATAATTTTATTCTTTCATATGTAAGAACATTTAATGTCATCTCATTTGAATATAAGTTTGTAAATGTTAGAAGTAAGGAAGAAAGTATTCTTACACTTATTTTAAACACCAGCTCTACATAAATTGTGGAGATATATTCATGCAATGTCAAATCCCTTGGGACAGTCATCAAGAATATGATCTGGATGTTCCCAAATACTTGCAGTTGTACATAAACAACATGAAGTTCATAACTGGTGTTTTTTTTAAACTCTGTGCCTTCACTAGATCTCCTACAGAGACATTCCAGACATAAATAAATGTTCAATGAATGTTTTCTACCTTTTTCTACATGACATAGCTGCTAACTGAAATCACAGTAAGAAAAATTTGTAACTAAATCAACTTAGGATTTCCATTCCAATATCACACTGATTTCTATATTAAAGATACAGCCAAAATACTTGAGGATAGATCAAACAGCTGGCCATATTTATAGGTTGACAGGAATGGAAACACTTAACATTACTAGAACTGGTTAGCAGTGTGATCCATTAAGGCCATGCATGGGCTGGTGAGATGGCTCAGCAGCATAAGCGCCTGCCTTGCAAGCGCGAGGGCCCGAGTTCGACTCCCGGATCCCACATACGGAAAAGGGGCCGGTGATATCGCTCAGCGGCACGGGCGCCTCCTGGCGCGCGAAGTCCTGAGGTCGACCCCCCGGTACCCACAAAAAAAAAAAAAAAAAAAAAAACATAAAAAAAAAAGGCCATGCATGGTCCTCCAGCTCTTGGCAGGGTTAATACTCATATCATCTCCTCTAGGAAGCCCTCCCTCCTCACACAATGTAATTTGTACCCCATCTCCGTTCCATCCTCTATCCCAATAACCAATAACATGACCTATTTTATTCAAAGTACCTATCTAAATGTCAAAGTGTCTGGGGTGTGGGGGGAGCCTTTGATCTCTTTTTCCTACAGAAAAATAAAGCCAGGAAGTCAGGGAAGGACATAAAGTTTGAAAGAAAAGCCCTCCAGTATGAACACATTTCCTGGTTAGGCCTGCCACCAGCTGCACTTCCCACAATATGTAGAGGCCCCTGCTAGACAGGGAATGCTAAGGGAATCCAGGGATGCACCTTAAGACCAATGCAGCCCGGTATACAATGGGTTCCAGCACTGAAAGTCTCCTGACAACAGTATTTCCAGGCTGAGCTCTGAGAGACTGAGACTGGCTATCAACTCTGGATGACTGGGGGAGATACTGTTGCTGCTCAAGTAGCCTGATGGATGAACGTGCCTCCTGAGAATTTTTCTAAGAATTCCTATATTTCCACCACTGGCCAAACTAGACTGGGATGTCCACAGAGTGGAAATCAGAACCTGAGACCTCTCCAACTAGATCCTCACATCCCCTGAGGAATGGACTTTGAGCCTAAACATTTCCTGTCATCTTTTATGCGAGCCAACCTTTTTTCTTTTTTTTCTTTTTCTTTTTTTTTTTTTTTTTTTTGAGATAGGGTCTTGCTATGTAGTTCACACTGGTCTTGAACTCACTGTGTAGCTCAGGCTGGCCTCGAACACACAGAGATTCCCTTGCCTCAGCCTCCCAATTGCTGGAATTACAGGCATGCACCACCATGCCAGCATAAGCCAACTTTTTGGTATTATATTAAAGGGGAAACAAGAATGTGCACATATTCTAATCCAGCTTGACTTGAGTCCTTACAAAAGAGACACCAGTGGTGAATATGTGAAGGGCCATGTGAGTCACTGTCTCTAAGTCAAAAAAAAAAGGGGGGGGGGGCCGGTGAGACGGCTCAGCGGCTTAAGCGCCTGCCTTGCAAGCGCGAAGGCCCGAGTTCGACTCCCGGAACCCACATACGAAAAAGGGGCCGGTGATATCGCTCAGCGGCACGGGTGCCTACTGGCGCGCGAGGTCCTGAGGTCGTCCCCCCGGTACCCACAAAAAAAAAAAAAGAGGGCTCAGGAGAAATTCTACAGGCAGCTTTTGCTTGGATTTCATCCATCAGACCTTCAAGAAAATACATTTTTTAAGCCAAGGCTTTAAAACTTTTGTCAGTATTAGCAAAATAATACGCTATACTTTGTTGGACTATGTTTTATTATTTCCTCTAAGGTTTTACAATATAAATCTTAATTTACCACAATATTTTTGGAATAGTATTTAACTGATAAAATATAAGAAAATTTCAATATAATTTTTCCAATTATCAACCCTAAGTATAACCCTCCTCCTACACAAACCAAACACAAACCCCACCCCAAAACATAAAGCTAACCCAAATTCTCAAATTTATGCACACCCTAACCCCTAAAGCTCATTCTCAATCTTACTTTAAACATCAAACTCTAACCCTCTTCACAAAAGTAAATATATCAGTCATGGAGGTGGCTGGCAGTCCTGCAGTGTGGATGTGGCTGAGGTCATGACCAGCTGCTGCTGCAGTGTCAGTGCAGATCAAGCCCCTGACCGGGCAGGGGGCTACATCAAACCAAAGAGACAGAGTGGAGGGACAAGGAGGGAGGTGAGCTGATTCTGAAATGGGTGACTTTTCAGAGTGTGTGAGGATGACTAAGAACATGTTTGAAATTCTTCCTCTGACTCAGAAGGTCCTCAGTAAAGATCAGTTATTTACCTTTTTGTTATCGTTAGTTACCCATTCTCTGACACAAATATCCAGAGTTCTTTTGCTGATTTTTTCATTTTTTTTTGTTTGGTGGCACCTGGGATGAGACTCAGGGCCTTGTCCTTGCCCATGCTGCACCCCAGCCCAATCACCCAGCTTTTTGAACATAGCAAGAGAGGGGGTCTTAATCTCCCTCCAGCTGACCTACCTCTTCCTGCCTCCACAAAGTTCAGGGTAATTGTGACCAGAGCACCAGCTGCAGCCACCAGGAGATGAACCTGAACCATCAGGGATGAAGACTTGGGTCCTGGAACCCCCAGGCTTCCTGACCTTTGTGTGTGTGGACAGATGCCTCCAGCCCTGGCCTTCAATTGTCCATAAGTGGGGCCCTGGCAGTGCATCGCCTTGCAGATAGCCTCACTGCCTGTGTGGCTGGCATCAAAGAGGGAGGCAGGAGCCAACCCAGGCGTCAGCTTGCCAAATGTGAGAATGAAGAAGTGCAGCTGTGTCTGAGGTAGTGCACCCAGGACTTGGCTTCTGTGTGTCTGGAGTGTTCGAGGGCATCAGACAGGGTGAGGATTGCCGAGCCCAGATGGGCCTCTGTACTGTGCTCCCCACTGAGCTCTAGATCTGCTTCCTCTAAATCAGCTCACCTTCTAAATTTTACTTTCTAGGAATGGGACTCCCTGCTCCTAGGCGGTTCATGCATGGTGTCCTGAGCACCTGTATGGATGCTGTAACATAAGGGCAGAAGCTGCAAGTTATCCCTTGTCCTGTCACTGCACCTGGGCTGAGCTCCAGACTGTGCTCTGAGCCTGAGACTTAGGTTCAGGTGTAGACTGTGCATCCTCACCAGAGAATAAGAGTTTTGCAAGACACAAAACATATTTTATGTCATTTTATAGTTCTCTATTTTAACCAAAGCTGTGCAAACTGAGGAGGAAACAGAACACTCTAGAAGGATTAGATCAACTAACCTGGAAAACTAGGGAAAAGCTTGTCTTGGCCAAGATTCAGCCAAGGTCTTGAGTAGTACAGGGAACTAGGTGTGAGCACATACAGATTCCAGTGTCTGTGGTGTATGTTTCTCAGAATTGAGATAGAAAACGTTTTTTTGCTGTTGTTGACATTTGACAACTGGGAACAAGTGATTGGGGCTTTATTTCAATTTTGGTTATCAAAATTTTTAAAAATGTGTTATCAAAATCATCAACACTGCACGAATGGGGGTCCTTTCAGATTTGGGGTAAATAGCAAATGGTCACAATTTTTCACCTACTGAAAAATAAATTTAGATAGATTTCCCCATCAGAAATCAGGGCTTCTAATTTTTTTTTTTTTTTCCTTTTACTCAGTGGCTCCTCCATTCTAATAAAATATTGTTGGGGCTAGAACAGGATCATTCTGAGGAGCCAGGGGACAAAGGGGGCCATATCCAGGAACCTGAGAGGTCAGGTTGGCCCTTGACAACAGCAGGTATCAGAGAAGGAAGGAGACTTGGCCAAGCAGCCCCAACAAGGAACAAGGGCAGAGCTGAGGGCAGAGGGTCCCTCTGGGAATAAGTAGTAGCTTGGGGCTTGGGGGAAGAAGGCAGAAGCCAGATGGCATAGAAAGAAACAGAGAGCAGGGAAGCAACACCCTCACCCCAAAAGCAATGCTGCTGCCGGTATAAGTGACAGGGAGGTTCGGAGGAAAAGTCGAAGACCCTGCAGGACTGTGCGCTGGGGAAGGGTCAGGCATGGAGATCCAGTGCTGGGACCCAAAAGCTCCGGCTCAGAAGTGCAGGGCAGGATGCAGATGGGACCTAGTCTGTAGTGAGCGCCCTGTACACAAGCGCGGCCCGTCCTAGCCACCCACCCGCCAGCGATCTGCGCATGCGTGGCCGCTCCAGCCTAACTTCCCAGCTGCTATTCCGCGCGCCAGATGGGCGGACGCCCCCACAGGTAGGGCGCAGCCACGCGGAGTCGCCCCGGAAGCGCCAAGGGGACGAGGGATCAGCAGGCGCACCGACCTGGCGACAGAGAAACTGAGTCAGCCCGCGCCTTGATGGGACAGGCCTCCTAACCCGGGCCGCTATTGCCGGTGTCCCAACGCGGGTCCACAGCGCCATGGACCAGAGGACCCAGGCGGCTCCCACCCGCGCTGGCTGAGGTTGTAGGGTTCAGCCAAGGAAAGGGACCACCAGGACAGGCCCTGGGGTCACAAGGGCGCCGAGGGGGCACCTGTCCTCCTCTGGAGGGACAGGACAGACAGCCTTGGCCAGGGGAAACCTTCCTGCCCTGATGGCCCCCTTCTGCTTAGCCTGCTCCACCTCAGAGTGGAGATATAATCCAGGGCTCCTGTTGCTTTCACAACCTTCATGCTCAGGGCTGGGACAGAGCTGTCCTGGCCATTCAACCCCTCCAGCAGAGAGGACATCAAGGGGGTCTGCTGCTATTACCCATGGGAAGTGGGTGTGTTAAAATGTAAACAGATGGCTTCCCGTCGTCCCTAAGCCAAGCCTGGGGCCCAATACTTATTGGCATAGCTCTTAGTGTGGGGTGTTATGACAGCATCATCGCCCCTGTTTTATGGAGGACACCAAGGCACAGAGTGGGTGAGTGTCTAGTGTGTGTGGTGTGGAGCCCCGCTCCAGGGTCTGCTCACCTGACACAGACCCACAACCTCCCATTTCAGGTCCAGGGCTGACTTTTGCAGAGGTGACAGTTTTCCAGGCCCTTAGACCCTTTTGGCAGTGCCCTAAGAAGTTCGTATTTGATGAGCAACCTTATCCTGCCCCTGGCTGAGCAGAAGCAGAAAGACTACAGTTGTTAGTAGGCTTGCTGTGATCAGACAGGCTTGGAAGATTTGGTGACAATAAGAGGACCCTAACTCTGTGGGGTCTTCCTGCTTCACATACTTCCTACAGCCTCTGCTGGGGCTCTAGGAGGAGCCACAGGACTGTCCTGTCTGCTGCAGGAGCTGGGCCTTGAAGCCAGCTCAGGCAGGTAGTGGTTCGCACTGGTGGCTCACTTCTTCAGCAAGTTTGAGACCTACTGATGGATCCAGCCCTGTCTCACCCACAACCAGACTTCAGTGCTCACAGGCGGCACAGTGGGGTGAGGGCTGGGGTCACCTGGGACTTTCCCACCTCAGCCTGTGGGGTAACAGTTAGAGGGCAGGTATAGAGCTGTTTCCACCTGTATGTACCTGAAAAACACAGAAGGACTGAATGTTGCCAAGGGGATGAAGCCAAGCTTCTGTGGGGGAAACAATGTCTAGTTGCTAAGTTTTTCTTTTAAGCTTTTGTTGTGGTGCTGGCTTCTCATGTGCTAGGCAGGCTGTACCCCCAGACCCTGTTTGCTGGCCTGGCCCCTCCACCCACAGCCCTCTCCTCTGGCAGGGCTGCCCCTGTGGGTGTGCCCCACCTCCACCTCACTCAGGGAGACTGAGGGCCTTCCCTCAGAGCAGGGACAGAGATGTTTCACCAGGGTCTGACTTCTTGCCTGTCACAGACAAGGCCTGGGCTGGAAGACCCTGAGCAACTGTGGGCCACAAGCTGTACCCTCACCTTCTTCCTCACCTAAAGTGGGCCTGAGGACAGGCCACCTGGGTGAGGGGGCCCAGAGACCCACCCTGAGCTCCAGTTCAGGCTATACACTTGCTGGTTGACCCTTAATTCTTAGCAAATTTTGGATACTACAGCCACCCAATGTAGCAAGAAAACAATGCCTTGGAGGTGTGACTAGGCGGCAGAGGAAGGGACATAGCCTCCCTCCTGCCTGTCTGTCCAAAACCCAAACAAAAAGCAACATCAACACTGCCCACCACACCTCCCCACCCACCCAGCAACCTTCCCTTTCCAGAGACCTGGCTGCTCTGTGAGCATCCTGTGAGGGTGGTTGTTCCTTTCCACTCCACTCTCCAAGCCATCCTTGTTTGTTCTGCTGTGTTGTCTTTTCCTGCTTCTAGGCCTTGTGGCAATTTCGGGTGCAGCAGCCGCCCCAGGGCCTGTGTGAGGCCTTGCTTGGGGTTCTACTTGGGCCGTAGCCCCAGTGCAGGGCCTGGGGCCCTTGGAGAAGGGAGAAGCTTGGGCCACTGGGTGCTGGGAGAGGAGTAGGGTGGCACAGAGGAGCACTGCGGATGAGGACCTGCTCTGGGAGTTTAGGGAAGAGCCAGGGCAGGAGGGAACCTCCAGGGCAGAACCAGAAGCCCCATGTAGGTATTTGGGTTCAGAGATGTTTGGTCAGAGGAAGGACTGAGGATGTCTTATCTAGAACCCCTAAATCAGAAGAGAGTGGCTTCAGTGACAGGCTGCAGCCGCCAGTCACAGGGTTAGGAAAGCTGAAAGGATGTGGGTGGCAGCAGAGCCTGGTGCTGCGGCTGAAGGTCCCCAGGCTGCCATTGCTCTCACTGGAGACGGCTCACCCTGGGGACTTGTCCAACAACCTGTTCTTGGTCCTCCCCACGTGACTGGTCAGTGTAGGATCCGGAAGGAGGGGTGGGAGTGACCCGACATTGCTGGGGTTGGGTGTCCCCTGAGGTGGTGCCCTGGGCATGGTCTAAAGAGGAAACCAGGAACTCCTGTTCTAGAGGAGACTTCTCAGAGCCACCCAAGTCTGGTTCCATGGTCACGCCCCACCACTCACAGCCATAGCAGTGGCTCTTTCAGGGTGAGACAGTGACTTGGCCTCCCGGGCAGTCCTGCTGTGCCCTGGGCTGCAACCCTCACCCCTGCACATCCTTCTGTGTGGGGGGGGTCTTCAGCTGAGCAGGCTCGGAGTCAGATAGGAGTCACCCCACACAGGGATACCCCACCTCTTCACCAGGAATCCCAGGCCTCTGCTTGGGCTCCCCACACTTTTCTTCCTCACCCCCAAGTAGAAAGAGCAGGCTGAACAAAAGTCCCCTGGGAACTCCGGTTAACCAGGCTGGGGAGGTGTAGTGAAGGGAGAGGGGCTACACATTCCCCTGGCTCCTCAACCACAGCATGGAGGCAAGGGAGGGCCTGGGCACTGAGTCCCAGCCGGGGACAGACACTGGTGGGCCAGAAGGACAGTCCAGTACCCAGCCTGAGGCAGAGTTTGTTCCAGAAATGCTGATCCTCTGAGAGGAAAGGCACCAGGATGAGGGGCTTGAGTGGGTCCTGCCTGTCCTTCGTGTCCCCCAGCTGCTCCTGTTTTCAACCCTCTGGGTGCCCCTTCCCTGCCCTGGCTCTCAGTGAATTCTGTGTGCTGTCCATGGCAGGGAGAGGAGGTGTCCTAGGAAAAGAGGCTGTTGGAGACAAGCCTTGCTTCAAGCAGCTGCATATGCTGGCCAGGCCACTGGTTCCAGTGTGCCTGTAGGCCCCACTCCCAGACCCAGCTGTGGCATTCTCAGAACAGCAACATCTTGCCTGAGGTTCGGAAGGGCCCATGGTGTGTCCTCAAGTGATCTGGGTCTCCTCCCCTTCCTGCTCCCTGGGTCCCCTAGGGCTCCCACAGGAAGTCCTTTGCCTGTGGCAGCAGTCCTGAGGCGACAGCGACCTCAGCTTCTCTCAGCCAGGAGCCAGAGCAACTTCGTACTTCCCTTTCTCACCCCCTCTGGGGTGTCCACGTGCTGTCCCTGGATGAGCCATCTGACCATCGCTTGGTCCATCTGACTGTCCCAGCTCTTTTCATAATGGGGCTACTGTCCCCGCATTCTGCCGGCACTTGGGGTCCAGTGCCCAGCTCTTCCCGCTTCTGTGCTGCTGGATCCTGCACCCCACAGCCCAGGAGTCACCCGCCCTTGACTGGGGAAACTGGGAGAGATTTTGCGTGCTGACTACCTATCTCATCTTGTTCTGCAGTGAGGGGAGGTGACATGATCAACTCCCCGTTCCTGGAGCTCTGGCGGCCCAAGACCGTGTCCCTCCGGGAGGGGCTGGGCCTCGGGGACAAGCCCAATGACTCCTACTGCTACAACTCGGCCAAAAACAGTACTGTGCTCCAGGGGGTCACCTTCGGAGGCATCCCCACTGTCCTGCTCATCGACGTCTGCTGCTTCCTGGTGAGACCCTTGTGAACACATCCTCTCTCAAGTGTGCATTTAACCCCAGGGCATCTGGGGCACTCTGGTGAGAGGGCAAACACAGCTCTGCTGCTGGTATGCAGCTCTGTCGCCGAGGGCATGTGGCGGCTGCGTCTGCTCTGCTCTGGAAAGTAGAGACACTGTGATAATCCCTCCCTCGGAGAGTGTTGGAGTCTAGGGAGGTTGTGCATGTAGAACCACAGCTGCTTTTTTTTGTATGCTTCTAACTGCTGAGGGACTGCCTGCTTTCTCCAAGTCTCAAGAGGCTGAGTCCCAGGGATGAGGGAGACAATGAGTGTGGATGGATCAGAGCGGGATGCTGCTCCTGTGTGGTCACCTCTTCTTTCCCCACACCACTAGCATGCTGATGGCCAGTGGGGAGAGAGTTAGTCCACTGTAGTGTGTGGTAGATATGGTGGTGGTCTTTTTTTTTTTTTTTTTTTTTAGATAGATGGAGTCTGGCTGTGATGCCTACGCTGCACTTGAACTCCTGAACTCAAGCCATCCTCCCACCTCAGCCTCCAGAGTAGCTGGAGCTATAGACATGTGCCACCACATCTGGCCTTTTAGAAGTGGCTTTATTGTTTTTTTTTTGCTTTTGCTTTTGTTGCTTGGCATTAAACTTGGCTTCACACTTGTCAAGCATGAGCTCTCCTATGAAGAGCGTGAGAGGGCTTGCTGCAGACCCAGCTCAGGCACCTGTGGAGCAGCCTTGTGTTTTTCCACCCTGAGACTCGCTCACCTTCAAGAACAGATGGCCACCTTCCTGATTCTCCCAAGAAGATCCCCCTGGGGCTCAGGGCTTTGGGTGTATTCAGGCCCTTTGCATTCCCTTCAGAAAAACAAGACCTACCTTTAAAATTCATTTCTGGGCTAGAAGCACCACTCTGTGGTAGAGCCTTGCCTACCACATGGGAGGTCCTGGTTTCCATACCCAGCCTGCAAACTTAATAAAGAAATCAGTCAATCCCCAGTTTCAGTCCAGAGCTGGCAGGGTTGCTGCTGAAGATGCCTTGCTCCACCTCCCTGTATGTTGAGGAAAGGTAGCCAGGGTGGCTGGGGAGGGGTGAGCAAGCAGTCTAGAGTTCATGGGTGTCTAGAGCCAACAGAGTGAGAAACCTCATGCCCTTCATGCTGCTGGGGACACAGGCCTGCTGTTCTGTCCCAGCTGCTGAGTGGACAAAGGCCAGAGCACCAGGACCTTGTGGGGTTTTATTTCATACATCTTCTGTGCTGCCATGTAAAGAAAACCAAACTCGACCTGAAACCCAGTCATTTCTGCTCTGCTAAGGAGGCTAAGTACCTGGTTCTGTATTTAAAATGAAGCTCCAAACTGGGCATGGTGGCACATGCCAGTGATCCCAGCACTTGGAAGGCTGAGGCAGGAGGATCACCAAGAGTTCGAGGCCAGCATGAGCTACATAGTGAGCTCAAGGTCTGTTCGGTCTGAACTTCATAGTGAGACCCAGTCTCAAAAAAACAAATAATAATAACAATGATGATAATAATAATATAATAATAATAATAATAATAATAATAAAAAAAAAAATGAAGTGCCGAATCTGGGATTGATCTATAGTGCCAACTGCTCAGGAAGCTGAGGTGAGAGGATCTCTTGAGATCAAGAGTTTGAGGCCACCCTGAGCAATATAACAAGAGTCATTGCTAAAACAAAACAAAAAAAAAGTCTTATGTAAAGAGGAGAGATTGCCTAAGGCCAAATCTTGCTTTCCCACTTGAGGTGCTCTGCACGTCAGGGTTGCAGTCAGGCCTCATGGCATCTGACCTGCCTTAAAGCAAAAGGCAGGCTCATATATGTGGCTGGGGTACTCTTAAGCTAAGTGCCACAACATGGGAGCCAGTGAAGAAGGTGAGGGGAGAACTGGCCCACTAGCTGTGTGGCCTGAGGTGGCCCCCATACCCTCTCTGGGCCTGGATTTCCTTCACACCCCACTGAGTCTGGGTAGGTGGGCTTTTCCTTTAAAGCCATGCAGTGGACTTTTACTTGATGTTTTTCCTGCTTTTAGCTGTTAATCTTGGTGTTTTCCATCATCAGAAGAAGATTCTGGGATTACGGCCGCATTGCCCTGGTATCAGAAGCAGACAGGTAAAAAGACACCACAAATTGAGTGAGTGTGTGCAAGTGTGGGAGCGTGTCACTGAATGGCTGGGCAGGACCTGTGTGCGAGGGTGCATCTCCAAGCGTACCTGCCCTCCCTGAAGACCGGGGATGGTTTTTCTCCTGTGGTGACTACTCCGAGGATGGAGTGCCCTGCACACTTTCCTGGGCTCCATGCAGGGGAGGACACAGCTCCCAGGGCCTCAGTCACCCACTGAGGAGCATGGGCAGCCCTTCCCTCACGGCGTTGACCCGGAATCACTGGCTGGGCAGAGGTCTCTGCTCTGACATTTGCAGGACCTGGGGCTGTGACCTTGGACCGTGGGACACCTGCTAGGGACATCTGATGCTTTCTGATGCCACCAGCCAAGCGGGATACACTCTGCAATGGGAAAGGGCTGGTGGGGCCCAGGAGCCCTACGACTCTGTTCAGGCTCCAGGCTCCTCTGCCTTTGGTGTGGCTGTGCACCTATGTGTAAATGCTTCAAAAGTGACGATACTTCCTGTTTTATGCTGTTGCAAGTAGGATGGTGGAGCCAGAGGTAGGAGAAAAGCAAAAACTTGCATAGCATAGGCACCTCCAATTCACAAGGTGCTTTTAATGGGGAGTTCAGAGGAAAGGATCTGATTAAAATGTCACTGTTTAAAGTGCCACAGTGCATCAGCTTGCAGATGAGGGTTCTGCCATGTCTTTATCTCTGAAGTGGGGTTCATCTTACTATCAGTGGTGGTTGTATTTTAATTGACAGCATTGTTTGCTTCTCAGTGGCTCATAAAATAATTATGTACCTGACAACCAGTGGTATCCTAGGCTTCATAAAATACATTATTTTTTTAAGTGGACTTACTCCATTCACAGGGCCTGGAGGGTGTCTTGTTTTATTATTTTTATCTCTGTCTTCTCGATGAGGAGAGGGTAATTTGCAGGTGGGCTGCCTTCCTTGGATATGGGAGCTGTTTCTCAAGCTCCCTCTCTGAAATCCAACCCTGTTTTCCATCCATGGTCACCACAATAGGATAAAATACAGTCTTTGTCCCATTTTGACTTACTATATTAGGAAATATGCTGTGACTAGGCCTTGTTTTGAAGTCACAGGAGGTGGCCCAGTCCCAGGCCATAGGCCAAGGTTGTCACTCTTGAAAGGTGTTTTGATGTCTTTGGACCTGGTACTGTCCTGTGAGGCAGAGTTTTACTCCACTCTGGTCTCTTTTTCATAAAGCAATTTATCTTTTTTAATGTTTAAATATGAAATAAATTGATAAGTTTGACTTTATCAACACTTAAAACGTTTGTTCCTTGAAAGACACTATTAAAAAAAAAAAGAAAAAGGCCAGGCATGGTGGTGCATGCTTGTAATCCCAGCATTCTGGAGGCTGAGGCAGGAGGATCGCCTCAAGTTCGAGGCCAGCCTGGGCTACATAGTGAGTTCAGGGCCAGCCTGAACTACATAACAAGACCCTGTCTCAAAAAAAAAAAAAAAAAAAAAAAAAAAAGTACAAACCACAAAATGAAAGAAATTTTTCACAACACATAAAAAAAAATAAACGCTCCAGCAGGGTGTGGTGGCACAGGCCTGTAATCCTGGCACTCAGGAGGCACAGGCAGGAGAATTTCAGTGAGTTTGAGCATAGCTTGGACTGCATAGCAAGTTCAAGGCCAGCCTGAACTACATAGTGAGACCCTATCAAAAAAAAAAAAAAAACTTGCAACTCAATAATAAACCAAATAATACAATATCTTACATAACTAAAAGCTTACTTTTACATTTACTTTTTAGTTTTCTTATTCTTTTTCAGTATATACGTCTGTGATACATAAAAACATTCATCATGGGGAATTGGTACATATAAATGTCACATCTTCATCGTTTTACTTCCCTTCCCTTTCTTCTGTCTCCCCTTGTCCCCTAAACCCCTTCCCATCTCTCAAATAGCTGCCTCTTTCCTACTATGTTTCTTCTATATTGCTCTTTTAATTACTTATACTTTGGGTTTTTCATGCAGTCATTTCTTTTTGTCCCAGCCACTGAGAGCTGATGAATTTGGTCTTGAGTTCTAAGATTAGGCAGCAAAATACTGGACTAAGTTTTTCAACTTCTTTTTTTTTTTTAGAATCAGCTGTCACTTTTTTGTTTTGTATCTCTAGTAAGTCCAAATTCCAGAGATTGTCATCAACTTCCTCCTCAGAGCAGCAAGACTTTGAAAATGAGCTGGTTGGTAACCAAGGGACAGGGGTGTTGTGGCCGGGCTGGGGACGGGTAGTGGTTGGTGGTTTGGGGTGTATCCTGTGGCTGTGGAGTGACCAGAACTGGACAGTGCTCCTCTCCACATCAACAAAGGCACCTTGAACATGACAAGCATCCAGGAGAGACGCAGTCTGACTACCCAGCGTTCAGAGACTTGATGACTCATAGGCAGAGAGGGCTGGGGGACCCCAGCCTCCCCCATGTTTGTGTCTTATACTTATGGCTTTGCCTTGTCCTGTCCGCTATACCCTGGCTTATTCAGCCCTCTCCCCAGCACCAGGTACCCAGTAGGTGCTTAGTCATTGTTGGATTCAAATTGAAATATTTGGATGATAAACAAATATTTTCTTTCCCAACTGGGTCACAGGCCAGCTTTAGAGGTAGAAAGTTTAAAAGATGTGAAGGTCAATAAAACCTACACCCACCCTTCTACTTCACTAAACCCACTGCAAGGCAATGTCCTGTTGATTAAGCTTGTTTCCTCTCCTTATCCTACTTCCAGTCTGGTCCTTAGCAACAGTGGAACAGAAGCCCACATCCCTTTCTCCAGAGCACACTGGGCTTCACCAACTCTTGATCCTAGTTTCATGACTGGAAGCCTCAGATTATCAGAATGTGGAGGTTCAGTGAAAGACCCAGGCATGGAGTACACCTTGCCAAGGCCCAGGGGCAACAGGCTGTGCTATCTTGTCAAGTGGCAGCTTGCTGATAAAGGATGGAAATGCTGTGTTTATCTAGCAGGAGGCTAGTGGTTACTTAATTTCAAAGCCATCTGCCTCCCAGGCCCCAGCTACTGGATGCTAATCCCCCTCTGTCTCCAGGGATGCTGCCCCTGGCTGATGGCCATCTTCCGTCTACAGTGAGTACCTTGGGGCCGTGGCTGGTGGCGGGTGGCTTTGGTTGGGCTGCCTTGTCCAGGCACTTGGCCATTCAGGAGGACAGAGCTAAGATGCCAGCTCCTCCAGCAGCATGTGGAGACTGAGAATAACAGTGGTTGCCAAGGACATGGAAGGAGGGGTGGGGTGGCTAATTTAAATGAGAAGATGCTGTTCACTGCATAGCTATGTCCTGGAGAGAAGTAGTAGGCAGGACTCATATTGCCAAGCACATTTCTGAGCATCTTCAGGACCAAGCTCAACATTGGGTGCATGACGCTTACTCCTTCAGCCTACTAGTTGATGAAGAAGGTAGGCAGTGTCCCTGCTCTGAACAGAGGCGGGAGAAGGGGCTGCCCTCATGTCCCAGCCCTTCCATGGCAGTGCTGCTGGCCTTTGGGAAGCCACATGTGCAAAGGGTGGAACGCAGCCCCTTCCCCGCTAGCAAGGGGGAGCCTGGCTGTGAGAGACTGGAGTATCCACGTCCCAGTGGACCCGGCACTTCCTCACACAGCACTTCATAGGTAGGGAGTGTGGAGCAGGCCACCTCTCATCTCTGGGGCCATGCCAAGGACCAGGAAGGAAGCAGGAGCAATTAGGTACAGTGACATCGGAATGACTAGAGTATGGGCTCACCTGCAGGGGAGATGGAAAGAAGGTGGCCACAGCCTACACATACCCCAGCTACATTCCAAAGGCAGTGCCCTGCTGCCATCTTCCCATAGAAGCAGGAAGGGTTGCGGGCTGCCCATCTCCATGTACCCATATGTGTGTGGTGGGCACAGATGTACCCAGTGCCATAAGGTGGCAGGTGGCCATTCCTGTGCCTCCAGTTTGGTATAGGGACCAAGGGCATGAACAATCTTTCTGGACCTTTGTTTTAAAAAGAAAATCAAAAAAAGAGGGATGATAGCACACCATTTCCTACGGTTGCTGTGAGGGTTAGATCAGACAGTCTCACCTGTTACAACAATTTCTTCTATGTATCTCGGCCAGTGATGACCAGATCCTGGAGAGGTGTGGGGAGGATGCCATCCACTACCTGTCCTTCCAGAGGCACCTCATCTTCCTTCTGGTGGTGGTCAGTGCCTTATCCCTATGCATCATCCTGCCAGTGAACCTCTCGGGAGACCTGCTGGGTAATGGCCCGTCCTCACATCTGTCTGTTGCAATGGCAAACAGAAACACCAAAATGACACCCAGGATTTGGAGGCAGATTTATTTACGTTGAGAGGCACTGATTTGGGTCATTCCCAAAATATCAGGCCCTGATCTCTGGTGGTCTAGGGCTTATATGGGATAAGCAGGCAGGAAGTACAGAGGCAAAATGGCTTGTCAATTGGGGATTGGTTCCTACAATATGCATCATAGTGACCAACTATACATCAGTGACCAGCCGTTTCTAAGAAACAAAAGTAACAGGAACTGTAATGGGAACTCTTACCTGGGCAACTAACAAACTGAAGTATACTGGCTGGAGGGGAGGTATCTTTTGCTATACTGTGTTGGAAGGGGGCAGCAGGATGGCCCTGGGGCAGACGCTCACTGTGGTAAAGCAGAACCCTCACGTCAAAACCCATTCCAGATGGGAGACAGTCTTGGGATGACTGAGGAGTTTCCTGTCTGAGTAAAGATCTGGAGGAGAATCAGCCCCAAAGCCAGGCCTAGAATTGGGGCCCCCAAGACCAATTTCTGGTTGTACCTAAATAGGATTTTTTTTTTTAATGCGGGTACCAGGAGTCAAACTCAGGACCTCACGCTTGCCAGGCAAGCGCTTATGCCACCAAGCTATATCACTGGCCCCTATATAGGATTTTTAAAACCTAGAGGTTGATAGGATCAGAAAGTATTTTAACTTTTCCTGTCCTCACTCGACTCAGGAGGCCACAATTTCTGGGCCAGGAAGATATCTGTGATGCTCAGTCAGCATCAGTGTGGAATTGTATCCCCCTAGCTTTCAAATGCCACCTCGGAAATACTTGTATGCCTAGTAATTCCTTATCTTTGTTTTGGTAACAGCTTAGGATATTTCTCGTTTTAGCAAAGCATTAGAAAGAAAAAAAACTCCAAGGCAGAACAATATATATTGCCTTGGTGTGGCAGGTTGAGAAGTTGTCAGGGAGCACCTTGGAGCCCAGTAGTGGCCCTGATGTGCACCTCCAGAACGATAGCGGGTGTCACTGTCCACACTGGTCTGGGCACTGTGTTCCACCTCCCCAGAGCTCCCTCAGCCAAGGTAGGTGTGCTCCTTCCCCATCACGACCCTAGAACTCCATCTCTGTGCTTCTCCACAGACAAAGACCCCTACAGTTTTGGAAGGACAACCATAGCAAACCTGGAGACCCAGTGAGTGTGGGCCCTGGGAGAGGGTTGCAGATGGGTGAGTCCACAAGGAGACAGAGGAGGCAGATGCACAGGCCAGAGTGGGCAGGCTGGTGTCTGGACACCTTCCCAGCCATCGGGCAGCCGATCTAGGGGTGTTGCAGAGGTCTTAGGGTACAGGGAGGCCAATGAGTCCCAGCCTCTCCCTGGTATTCACTGAGCCTTTGGAGGCACCTGCTATAATAGAGCTATTGGTCCCACCTCTGCTGTCCCCTCAGGAATGACCTGCTCTGGCTGCATGCTGTCCTTGCTGTCATCTACCTCTCCCTCACTGTGGGCTTCATGCGGCACCACACCCAATCCATCAAGTACACAGAGGAGACCCGGGTGAGTTGGGGGGAGGGCTTCAGGGCCCTACACAAGCTCAGCAGAGCCTCTAGCCTGGTTTGCATATTGGCCCTCACTTGGCATCACCTTTTGTTTTTTTGTCTCCTGGTGGATTGTTTTAAAATTTGGACATTTGCCCCACATTCTGCAGCTTGCTCTTTGATCTGTGGGGTTGGGCTGGATTGACTAAGACTAAGGAGAGAAGTTGAGGTTGAGGGCTTGCGTCAGCTCAGAGGCACCAGTGCCTGACCAGTGTGTCTGGCCTTGAATCTGCGCCCCAGCACAGCAGAAGAGAAGGGACATAGAGACTGAAGGAAGCCCTTCTTTCTGCGTCACGGCTCCAGCCCAGGTCTCCTCTGCTCTGCTAGGTGGCCCACTTGAGTCACTCTCACTCTCTGGGTGTCCCTCAGCTCCTGCCTGCAAAGAGTGCTCACAGAGCTGCTTTGGAGATGAGTTCTTTGTAGCTGACAAAGACTGTAAATACAGTAGCATGCTGTATGCCCCACAAGGCCATGGGGCAAGAAATCCAGGCTTTCTGACTTTTCTTTCTGGAGACTGAAATGGGAGGGAAACCTGGGTCACCTGCAGTGGCTCACCTCAGTGACTTTCTCTCCTGATGTTTTTCTTTGGCAGGTGAGACGTACCCTCTTTATCACTGGAATCCCCAAAGGTGCCAAAAAAGAGGCCTTAGAGAGCTACTTCCAGTAAGTGGGGCTGAAGGACTGTGGGGTGAGGTGGGGAGAGTTGTCGTGAGTCCAGATGCAGCACTCTGGGTGTTGGGCAAGGAACCTGCGAGGTATCCCACCCTCTGCAAGCAGCCACAGCTGTTCCACATGACCAGTGTCCAGAGGGTGGGCCTGGACAAGAGAAAATAATCACCTGAGAGCACATGGGAAAGAAAGTGATTCGCTCTGGGTCTGAGCATCTGTTCTGCACAGTTAGAGAGCTGTAAACTGAGCTTTTCTTCCAACCAGCACTAAAGTCGGGCAGGGAGGACCTTGGTCATCTGTGCGTTGGCCCGTAACCCACCCAGCAACTATCTGCTGAAGTCCAGCTCTGCTGCCACAACTCCTTTCCAACAGTACCCACAATCCTCTGCACCAATCCCTGCAGGTGGAGGTAGGAGGATGTGTGCAGTTGAGAACCAGGGCAGGCCCTGGGGCCACTGGGAGCCTTGGGTCAGAGAAAGAGGGGACAGTCAGAGGTTTCTGGCAGGCACCAAGATCTGATTCTCCCTGCATTCCTGTCACCTCTGCAGTCACTAATTTGTAATATGCTCTAGGACTTGGCTACAGATTAACTTTATACTATTTATAAATAAAGCACTTGCAAAGCAAACTATTAGTATGACCAGAATTGTGAAATGAATATTTAATATTTATTGATTGAGTTCTTCAGTAATGCCAATATATTTAAGAAATATTCTCTCCTATATAAATACTAGGTATTGCAGTGGTTTTCATCTGTTCCTTGAGACAATGCCCCAGGCACATAGAAAGTAGCACATGGGGACTGTTATGGTTGTGGAGTTTCCAGGAATCTGGGTCCAGTTTTGTCTGTGGTATGGGCATTGCATGGTGCCTGCTGGCATGGACCTTGGAACTGGGCTGCCTGGATATTTTGGCTTCTGGCTCTGACACTCACTACCTGTGTGACCTTGGGCCTTGGTATTCCCAAACCTTACAGTATATGATGAGGGTTATATAAGGAAATGAATGTAACATTACCTAGCCAATAGTCAGTGCATAGCCATTTTGCTGATTGTCACTATGAACACAGACATTTTCTGGCCTGAGGGTCTCTTGCTGTCATTAGACTCTAAAAGTCTGCAACCTTCAAATAGGTAGATACTGAACCTGAAGAAACAATAAATCTCTTCTTTCAGTGATTAGAGAGGATAATGGGTGTGGAGCTGAGGATAACACCCAGGGCTGAGACCCATTGAATACCACTGAGCTAGACTCCAGCCGTGTGCAGTACATCTGATGGAAAGCCAACTGGGCATAAGCTTGTCACTTCCAGGCAGTCCCCTTCACGCTATTAAAATATGCCTCTTTGGAGCTGGAAATTAACTCAGTGGGAGAGGGCTTGCTTAGCATGAGCAAGGCCCTGGGATCCATCTCTCCAGCCCTGAAAAAAAAAAAAAACAAAAAAGTCTCTGTATTAAACTTCAAAATTCCCCCTACTGGGGAGTGAATAAAAGAGAAAAGAGGCCACTGCCAGCACAAACCAAACAGTGCAGTGCCTACATCCTCCCATGGAGGCGAGTGGGGGTCTTCCTCCTGGGCTGCCTCATCCCATAGCTGCAATTTGTCCCCCTGTGACAGGGATGCATACCCGACCTGTGAGGTGGCTGATGTCCAGCTGTGCTACAACGTGGCCAAGCTGATCTACCTGTGTGAGGAGAGGTAAGAGACAGGGCCCTGCCCTGAGGTTCCCTCCTCCTGGTCGGGCTGGACTCCTCCATGGGGAGGAAGGAATTGGGAATCACCCTACCTTTCTTGCTCAGAGCAGAGCCCTGTGCTCTGTTGGAGGCTGATAGCCAAAGTGGTGGAGGGCATCCACAGATTGTGATCTGGAGTCTGCCCATCCACACCCTCTCCCACATCCACAGAAAGAAGGCTGAGAAGAGCCTAGCCTACTACACAAACCTGCAGAAGAGGACGGGCCAACCAACCCTCATCAACCCCAAGCCCTGTGGCCGGTTCTGCTGCTGTGAAGTGTGGGGTGGTGAGCAGGTGAGCAGCAAGACCCAGTGCAGGTTCCCTGACCCATGGGGCTGTGTCACCCACAGGCTGTGTCTCCTGGCAGGATGATGCCATTGCCTACTACACACGCCTGTACAACCAGCTGCTGGAGAAGATCACGGAGGAAGAGTGCCAGGTCCAGGACCAGCCCCTGGGAATGGCCTTCGTCACCCTCCGAGAGAAGTCTATGGCTATCTAGTGAGTGCAGCTTGCCCAGCCTCCCTCATCTGACTCTATCACCATGTAGATCACTGGCTGTGTCCATGGGTGGAGATAGTACTGCCCTTGCTCCACAGGGAGCACAGCATGTGGGTGACTCTGAGGGACAGGGCTCACTGTGGGGGTCTGTGAGTGCTCTAAGAGCCTCACTGTGGTGGGAAAATAGGTGCTCCTAGGCCTACTAGGGGACATATGGGTGCTCTTGGGCCACGCTGTGTGGACTCATGGGTGTTCCTGAGCCTCATTGTGTGGGGCCCATGAGTGTTACAGGGCAACACTGTGTGAGCACATGAGTGCTCCAAGTTTTGAGTATTCCTGGGCCTCACTGTGGGGATCAACAAATGTGCCAGGACCTCAAGGTTGGGGCCCATAGGTCATTCAGGTCTTCACTGGGGGCACCCATGGGTGTTCCAGAGCCTCAGTGGGGGCTCCGGGGCTCCAGTGTTTCACTGTAGACACCCATATGTGCTCTAGGATCCCATGTTAGCACTCATTGGTCCTCCAGGGCCTGACTGTGAGGGCCCACAGTGCTCCAGAGCCTCAGGGTGGGGGCTGTTGGGGCTCCAAGGTTTCACTGTGGACACGCATATGTGCTCTAGGACCCCATGTTAGCACTCATTGGTCCTCCAGGGCCTGACTGTGAGGGCCCACAGTGCTCCAGAGCCTCAGGGTGGGGGCTGTTGGGGCTCCAAGGTTTCACTGTGGACACGCATATGTGCTCTAGGACCCCATGTTAGCACTCATTGCTGCTCCAGTGTCTGACTGTGAGGGCCCACAGTGCTCCAGAGCCTCAAGATATGCGTGGTGAAGCCTAGGTCATGGCAGGAAGAAGAAAAATTGTCACAGCAGCCTCATGGGGTGCACTCAAGGAGCTGTGTGTCGCATGCGCACAGTTGGGAGCTGGAGGCAGACAGACTGATGCACAACCTGGCTGCTGAGCCTGCAGACATATGAAATGCCCATGGGGATGGTGGGGATGAAGCACAGTCTGGCCATAGTGAGCCAAGCATGACCTCTCCTCCACATGATCAGCTTTGTAAAAATAGCAGCAGTAAAGCCAAGGCTCCACGTTCTCTGCCTGCGCCATTCCTATGCACCGTGCTGCAGCGGGACCAGGCTCTGACTTCTCCTCTCTGCATTTCCTTGCAGCATCCTGAAGGACTTCAGAGCCTGCAAGTGTCAGAGCCTTCGGTGCAAAGGCGATCCCCAGCCGTCCTCCTACAGCAGAGAGCTCCACATCTCCAGGTGGAGAGTCGCCTTGGCTGCCTACCCCCAGGACATCTGCTGGTGAGGGCCTGTATGGGCAGGGTGGAGGGTGGCCTGGCTCCTGGAGGGGCCGCCTGTCACCTGGAGACCAGGTGTGACTTGACACCCAGTGGAAGTCTCCACAGAGCTCCTGGGTCCTCTGGGCCAGCGTGGGGATGCTCAGAGCTTCTCTGTGTGTCACTCCATCAGGCAGTGCTGTCCAGCAGAAACACGGGGGGGTGGTTGTACATGTGTCAGTTAGATTTCCTCATAGCCATGTTAGCAAAGAAAAGGAAACGACTGAAAGGAATTTTAGTAATAAATGTCTCCCCACGTATCCCAATTTTAACATTTCAGCATGGAATCCTTTTTTTCTCGGTGGTACAGGGATGGAACACAAGCCAGGCAGGTGCTCAGCACCAAGCCACATCCCCAGCCACATTCTCCTTTTCATACTTAGTCTTCAAAATCTTCCACCACTTCTAGGTGCACCAGCCATGCCTCATATGCTCAATGGCCACCTGTGCTTGTGCCTGCTGTATTGGACAAGCATGGCCTTAGGGCAAGCTGGGGACCTGCCAGCGCTCTGAGCTGTGTCTAGGGCATGGGTGAGGTCGGGTCACAGCCGCCTGCCCAGGCTGCTTCGGCTGCTTGCACGAACGAGTTTTGGTGTTCCTCTCCACTGAATAAGAGCTTAGCCCTGACTACTTTGTTCACTGCTTCACAGGGTGTCCCAAGCATGGGACTGATGTGTGGATCTGTTCCTGGGGAAATGTGGGGCCTAGGCTGGCTCTAGCTGTCCTCATGCCCCACTGTCCCTGCCTGCCTCCCCCTTGACCCTAGCCCATGGCCCATTGGGAGGAAGGTAACGTGAGTCACGTGGCACTGCAGATGTCCAGGAAATGCCATGCAGGAGCTGTCTGTTCAGTTTGGTGCTCATGGCATCTCTATAGGGAGGCTTTGTGCTGGGCTTTGGCTGCCACCTGGACGTTGGCCTTGAGGTAGCTGAAGGTCAGTGCAGAGGACATGTCTTTCCTCCTGAGGCCTGCATGAACCTCAACCAGAGCCCTGGGCAAGTCATCTAGACTGCCTGAATCGGACCTGACCACCTCAGCTACAGCACAGCTGGTGCTGGTGGCCTGTGCTGGGGACAGAAGCTTCTGGACCATGTCCCCTCTGCAGGAAGAACCTCTCCATCCAGGGCCTCCGCTGGTGGTTACAGTGGCTCAGCATCAACTTCACCCTCTTCTTAGTGCTGTTCTTCCTGACCACACCCTCCATCATCCTGTCCACCATGGACAAGTTCAATGTCACCAAGCCCATCCACGCGCTGAACGTGAGTGACGCTGGCAGGAAGAAGGCATGGTGATTGGGGAGGAACTGGGGCTGAGGTCTGTAGGGCCCTGAACCAGAAAGCCCAGGCAATCAGCTCACGTCTGTGCTTCTAAGGCAGAAGAAGGCATGGCCATGTTTATTACCATGCCTTAGAGCAATGCAATATATACCTGCTCATTAGATGGAGTCAAACTAAAAAGGAGGGATCATTTGAGATGAACAAAGCATTTTAAGTAGAATGTTAGTTACTACACTCTAACATTTCTATATTAAGTAGAATGTTAGTTACTACATTCTACTTAACATTTAAGTAGAATGTTAAGTATTTTAAGTAGTTTGTTAGTTACTATCTAAAGTATTTTAGATAGAACGTTAAGTATATATTAAACATTGCATACACTGTGGCAGACATGAGGGGCTTATAATTACATCAGGACATAAAATGGTCTCTGAGCAATGGCTCCAGCAACATGCCAATGACACATGCATGCTAGACACTAGGAGAAAGAGTGGGAAAGAATGAGAAGATCTTTCTTGATTGGGGTAGCATGAGTGATTTCTTTTACATTTCAGTTTCTGATAATCTTCTTACGAACTCATTTGTTGTACATAAATAACGAATTGTTTTCAAAGCACCTTAGAAGGCTGGGTGTGGTGGCATGCTCTTGTAATCCCTGCTACGTGGGAGGCTGAAGTAGGAGCATCACTTGAGCCCAGGAGTTCTACACAACATAGCAAAACTCCATCTCAGAAACAGAATTAAACAAGCTAAGATGAATCAAGGAGATAACAGCTAAACCACCCTAAATGAGCATGAGTAGAAAGAGACATTGATTTCTCTTCATAAGCTTGTTGAAATACCTCTGTGAATCTGTTATTCTTTCCAGAATATCAGATTGGCACTTAATAGCAGAATAACAGATTGGCACTTAATAACAGAATAACACTTGGCACTTTGTTAATGATCCTCCAGCAAGGCACCCTGGGTAGGAGCCCTGGGGCCTGGGGCCTGACGGATGAATTCTGAGCCTCAGTTTTCATCCCAGAACTGGAGTTAGAATACCTGCCATGTGACACCCCTCAGGCCATTGAGATGGCAGAGAAGCTAGTGTGCAGTTGATGTTCTTATCTGACTCAATGTATAGTAAAAACTATTAAAATATGCATTAGCAGTGAGGTTTCAATTTGCAGCAACAATGCCATCATTTCCGTGCCAATTCTTTTTTTTTTTTTTTTTTTTTTATCTCCCAGTATTAAGGGTTGAACCAAGGGCCTTTGCACTGAGCTACATCTCTAGCACTTCTTATTTTTCATTTTGAGACAGGCTCTCCCGGAGTCACTAAGTGCCTCAGGCTGGACTCAAACTTGCAGTTTTCCAACCTAATCCTAACAGAGTACTGGGATTCCAGTCTTGCACCACCGCACCAGTCTTTTGATGTAGAGAAGAGTTCTGCTTCTTAGTTCCCCATTCTCTGTTTTATGTGAGCTACGTTCTTATTTCACATTTGTGATTCCAGTTTGTCTTTCTCTAAAGCAAAGCAGGAATTTGGGCTGTGGGTAGAGCTCAGTGGTAGAGTATGTGGTTTTTGTTTTTTGTGTTTTATGTTTTCTTTGGTGGTGCTTGACATCAAACCTAGGGCCATAAGCATGCTAGGCAAGTCTGCCACAGAGCTACCTCCAGCCCCAATTTAGTTTTCAAAGAGAATATATTGTTATGTTCATTTGATCAGAGAAAATAAGTTAATCGAATCACAAAATGACAGTATCAACTAGAATCAGCATAAACAGGATTGGGATCGACCACCACAGAGTCCTGGTAAGCTACAACTGGCCTAGTGGCCTGGAGAGGAACCTGGCCAAAGCACTCAATTGACCCTGAGTATTAGCTATTGGTTTCCTGTAGGAAATGAAGACTCTTGCCTAATCTGGTCTGTCACATAAGTGGAGTTCCATTGTACCTGAAAGTGCTTTCTTTGGTATAGAGAGCTATAGTACTATAAGGTGCTGCTGTTTATTCAGCCAGCATTTGAGGTCTGTGCCCACACAACGCTGGTTCTGGGGGAAGACCAGAACCTACCCTGGAGCCCACTGAGCCCTGGCCCAACAGGCCATGGCCTCAGCATCATGCTCCACAGACCTTCCCACTCTCTGTGCTGGGCCTTGTCTTCCAGAACCCAATCATCAGCCAGTTCTTCCCAACCCTCCTCCTCTGGTCCTTCTCGGCCCTGCTCCCTACCATTGTCTACTACTCAACGCTGCTGGAGTCTCACTGGACCAAGTGAGTGCTGAGCCTCGAGGTCTCCCTGTGGAGGACCCTGGACTACAGCTGGGGCATTGGGCACAAGGCAGGTCTCACTGAGGCATCTGGAGCATTTGGGACCGTGAGTGAGTGCTCACCTCTGGCTTCCCGCAGGTCAGGGGAAAACTGGAACATGATGACCAAGGTCTACATATTCTTGATCTTCATGGTGCTGATCCTGCCCTCCCTTGGCCTCACCAGGTATATCCCGCCATCTCCTGCCCTAAGTTCAGAATCAGGGCCACACCTGTAGAGCACTGCTACTAGGGGAATGGAAATGGTTTTGGAAACAACTCTTGGGCCTGTGGTAACCAGTTGGAGTGCAGTTGTGCTGGCCCATTGATTCTCTTGGAAATACCATCGTTCTTGGGGTAAAGGGTTAGCTTACAAACAAACTTATTGAAGACCCTCCCCCCGCACCCACACACTTTGGTAGAGTCTAATCATAGCTGTATATAACTCAAGGAGGAGAGTTTCCCTGAAAGCTGCCTTGTGAGTCACGCTGTGTAGGTGGCATCAGAGAAAACAATGGTGGATTTCAAAATTCAGCCTCTTTTTATAGTGGAACAAAATGGGAATGTGTTGTGATCACATGGAGTATTAGAATTAGACTCTTGGAGGCTGGGGTCCCAGTCCAGTGACAGAACATTTGCCTCCCATATACAAACTCCTGGGTTCCATCCCTAGCTCCACAGAAGTAGGGAAGGGCAGAGGGAAAGTCTAAGCAGATGGAAAAGGAAGAAATAAACTCAGAAAATTCACTTGCCTTTCAGCCTGGATTTTTTCTTCCGGTGGCTCTTTGACAACACTTCCTCGGAGGGCTCTATAAGGTTGGAGTAAGTATCAGCCAAGTCGGGTCCTGGAGCCCCAGTCCTGGGCACACTCCATGGTCCTCATGCTGGGGCTGGGGACCAGGCAGGCAGTGGCCTGTTCTTCAGACCAGGCTTCCTCCTGTAGATAGCAGGGACCAGGGCTGCCCAACCCCAAGTTCTCAGGATGCACATGGGAGCTGGCCCACTTTGTGCTGTCCACTTTTAAGCCAAAGCTCAAGTGGTGGCACTGACATTCTTTGAAACTTACCATGCACAGAGCAGCTCAAAGAGGGACTGCTGGGGCTCAGGGTACCAGCAAGGAAGAGTCATTAAACATGGCAGCAGAGTGACTGTCTGGTCTGGGGATTATTTTTGTCAGAAGAATGGAGTTAAATATATAGGTGCTGTGTTTCCTTGTTAGTTTTGTAAGGTTATACCATGCCCACATCATAACAGTAGCAGTTGTTGAAGAAGGCACTATGCTAAATGGTTCTTCCTTTTTTCTCTCTCTTTTATACTTTACAATAGGCTATCAGGTAGCTAATGATAGCATCTCCACTTACAGATGATGAGACAGGTTCAGAGATGGTAGTAACTCACCCAAGGTTACCCAGCTAGTTAAGAAGCAGAGCTGGGATTCAACCCAGCCTTCACAAATGCCAGAGTTCCAGACTGACTTCCCAAAGGTTTCAGTTACAGGGCAAGCTGGCTTGCTTACTGTGAGAACAGTCAAATTATTTTAAGTGATTTCTTGCTGGGTAGGCCAGTGGCTAGAGAGCTGGCAGTCACAGCCTGACACACACAGACCCAACCAGCTCTCAACCCGGTTGGTCTAGATCACCAGCCCCAATAGCCAGCTCCTGTCCTCATTTTGTGATTTATCAACTCCAGGGAATCTGCCTAGTGGATGCCCCCACCCAGGAATCCCCTTTCTGAGCCTTCCTGGGGGTCCTTCCAACCTCCCATCTCTGGACAATGCTGCCTGAGGGCTGAGTCTCCTTAGTGTCCTCAACTAGTCTAGGATGCCAGTGCCAATCAGCTACTGCATTAAATGTGTCAACAAGGAGCCCTGGGTCCAGCTCAGTGGCAGAGCCCATGCTTAGTGGGTGCCAGGCCTGAGTTAGATGCCAGCACCCAACCCATGCAGACCGCATCCACTTGTGTCAAGCACCTGCTGACTGTCCTGCCTCTGCCTCAGATGGAGCTCTGCCAGACACTGCAGATGTCCCTCCCCAAATGCCGGCTTTATGCCCAGGCCTGATACTCCTACCATGCCTCTTTCCATAGTGCCTAGTTGCTCTGTGGAGAGCCTTGCAGTTCATGGGGTCCCCTTCCTTTCCCTCCACACCACACCCTTTCCATCAGCAAAACCCACAGCTCTGTCTCTGAGGTTATCCAGACCCTGCCCACACCACTCCACCTCCACCACACCTCTGTCTGGGGAACTCAGGCCAGCATGAAGCTATCTGCATGGTCTCCCTGCCCCTAAGCTGTCACTTCAGGGCGGCCCCTTGCTCCAGGAGACACCCCAACCTTTCCATGCCTAGTGCCACCTTCCCCACCTGCCCCAGTGTGTTCTGTGGAAGGGCCAGACACGCCACTCCTCAGATGTGCCATTTTCTACACCCACCTCCCCTGGGGCCAAGAGAGCTCCCTTTTCTGGTCCCTGCACTCACCTCATGAGAGAGGCTCCCCGACCCTGTCCTGACACCATGAGATTCTCCTGCCTGCTGAGATCCTCAGAGCAATGACTGTGGACAGTGTGTGTCTGTATCCCTCAGATCATGTGTAAAAGCAAAGTGCTTCAAGTGTGTGACTCCCTTCAGTGGGGAAGAGGCTCACACACTGGCCTTGTCTCCAGGTGTGTCTTCCTGCCGGACCAGGGTGCCTTCTTCGTGAACTATGTGATCGCCTCGGCCTTCATCGGCAATGGCATGGAGCTGCTGCGGCTGCCAGGCCTCATCCTCTACACCTTCCTCATGGTCGTGGCCAGGACGGCCGCTGACCGCAAGAACATCAAGCAGGTGGTGCCTCTGACTCCCTCTGACCCCCAGGCCTCTCACCTACACCCAGCTCAGGTTTTGCCCACCCCTGCTTCTTGCACCTGGACCAGGGTCACCTCTGCTGGGAGCTTCTCCACAACATGGCTCCTTAGTGTGGGGATGGAGGAGAGAGCTTGGGACTTTTGCACTGTGTCCAGTTTGGCTGCATCCATCCATCCATACATCTAGAGTCCCCAGGTTCCTGGGCCCCAGCTGGCGCTCGGTGGTGTAGAACACTGCTTAGGAAGCCCCAGGCCCTGGGTTCCATCCCCAGCATGAAGAAAGGACAGGATGGGGTTGAGAGCGCAACCCATGCCTTTCCATGGACATCCATTTGCATGTGTTCTTAGCAGAGCCCAGGTATCAAAGGCATTTTGAATTTGTAGTATTTCTTCCAGCACTCCCTAAATTAGATGGCATGGGGGCCTCTCTCACTCCCTCTGCCTTGGTGGGTGCTGTGAGACAGGCAAGTATAATCTGTTTAATCCTCAGGGTCCCCTTGTGAGACCATCAGCACTAGTGTTCCTGTTTTACACAAGCACAAATTAAGCTGGTCGAGGACACATGACCAGAAGGGTCTGAGCTGGTGTTTCGTGTGGTGCCAAGCCCAGGAATCACTCTACAACTGTCCTTAGGCCAGCTCTGCCTCATGGCCACTGACTCCAATCCCTGTGCCCTGGACACCTGTGTGGGCACAGTGTCCCCTTCCCGGGAAGCCTGTGTGCGCACAGTGTCCCCTTCCCTGGAGGTTTGGCTGTGCACGGTGTCCCCTTCCTGGGGGCCTCTCTCTGCATTCCGTCACCTTCAGTAGAGGCCTGATCATCGCTGCCTCCCTGTGCCCTGGGCACAGACTTGAGAAGCTGCCATGGGCTGGACAGGGGCCCCGATTCCTCCCGCAGAGGGTGGCTGAGGGTCTCTTGCCTCACAACCTCCTGCTCCCAGAACCAGGCCTACCAGTTCGAGTTTGGAGCCATGTACGCCTGGATGCTGTGCATCTTCACCGTCATTATGGCCTATAGCATCACCTGCCCCATTATCGTGCCATTCGGTGAGTGGCCCTCATGCCCACACACATGTCCCTCAGGGACAGCCTTCATGGTCACATGAGCCCCAGCTCAGTGGACCTCTTGTGGCCACTGAAACCACTGCTGCCAGGGAAACACGTGGCACCAAACCTCACCTCATGTCTGAATGAACTCTGTCTGCTGGCATCCAACTGCGACCTCCCTTAGTGCTTCTGTGTGACCTTGTCTGTGGGCTAACCCTGTCACCGGCTCACTCTTGGCTTTGTGTGCATGCTGGGGATCAACCCGAGGGCTCCACACGTGCTCAGCCTGCCCTCTGCCACTGAGCTCCACCAGCCCCCGCCTAAGAGCTTGCACCTTACACCAGCACTGTACTGCTGCTGCCGCCACCACCGCCGCTGCCGTTGCTGCCGCTGCCACCTCAGCCAGCAAGGCTGGAACAGCTCAGTGGAGCACTGCTGAGCACATGCCAGGCCTTGGGCTCCATCTCCCCAGCCCTGGAAAAACAAGAAAGCCAGCACCCACCTTCTGTGCCCTGCTGGTTCAGAGCCTCAGGCTCCTTGGACTGTGAGGAGGGAGGTGGGTGGGGAGTCCTGAGGGCTGGCTCAGCGTGGGAGGTGAGCAGGCCTGGGTCAGGTACTCTGTGGTCCAGGGCAGAATCACAGGGGCTCCCATTCCCTCAGAGTCAGGGAGAAGTGAGGGAGGGAGAAGCTAGCAGCCAGGATGTGTTTTTGCCCAATTTCAGCCTCAGACTTTGCTCAGCACACCACCCCTAGCTCCCATGCGGACTAGCCACTCTCTGAGGACAGGTGGCCACCACTCACAGCCCACCTTCGCAGGCCCTCCCTGGGAAAGGCGAGGGTACTTGGAAGTGACGTGGCACTTCCCTCCTGTCCTCTGCCTCTTGCACACACACCCCCACCCACTGGGAGCTCAGAGCCAGCTCGTGCTGTTGTCTCTCTGCTTAGAGGATGTGAGTTCAGCCCACCCACTCACAGTCCACCTTCACAGGCCTCATCTACATCCTGCTCAAGCACATGGTGGACCGGCACAACCTCTACTTCGTCTATCTCCCGGCCAAGCTGGAGAAGAGGCTGCACTTCGCTGCCGTGAACCAGGCCTTGGCTGCACCCATCCTCTGCCTCTTCTGGCTCTTCTTCTTCTCCTTCCTGCGCCTGGGTGAGTGCTCTCTCTGACCTGGGCCAGCCCTCTGCCTCACAGTCCCACATCTGCCCATGCCAGCCAGTCATCAAGTACTAACTGAGTGTCTGATCAGAGAGAGCATGGCGCCCAGGCAGGCTGGCTGTGTGGTGTCCATGACCAGCACGCCAGCTGTTCCTCCACAGACATACCAGGCTGAGGACAGCTCTAGGGGACTGAGCCAAAGAAGGGAAGCTGTTCTAGATTGCTCCTAAGGGTACTGGGGTGTTCTTGACCTCACTATCCACAGTGTGGAGGAGATGGAGGAGACAGAGGGACAAGGACACTCAAGCAAAGTCAGGAGACCTATGGGTCACCTCTGTTCCCAGCTGTAGGGACTCCATTCTGACTGCTAGATGAGGCTGGGCTGCAGGGCCAGGCAGAGGGAGGCTCATTCCTGCAGTAGACAGTCCCCCACCCCAGGACCAGCATCTCTCTCCCCAGGTCTGCACGCCCCTGCCACCCTCTTCACCCTCCTGGTCGTGCTGCTCACCATTCTGGTCTGCCTGGCCTATACCTGCTTTGGCTGCTTCCGGCACCTCAGCCCTCTGTACTACAAGGTACAGGATCCAAGGAGACCATGGTGTCCCCACCCCTTCCTGAGTCAAAAGAGCAGCAGCCTTCTCCAGATCCACCCCCTCCCTGGGAAAGGCAAGGGTACTTGGATGTGAAGTGGCACTTCCCTCCCCACCTCTGCCTCTTGCACACACACCGCCACCCGCTGGGAGCTCAGAGCCGGCTGGTACTTTTGTTCTGGTGTCAGGTTGTCTCTCTGCTTAGAGGGTGTGAGTTCAGGGAGATCACTTATTTTCATCGTGTACCTCTTTGCTGTTTTCTGCAGACGGAAGAACCTACAAGCCAGGAAGGAAGTGAGGCAGAGACCCAGGAGCCTCCACCACTCACAGTAAGCCATCTGCTGCTTGCCTACTGTTTGCTGCCCTTGCTGCTCTGGTGGTAAAAGTCCCATATGCCTTGACCATCTTTTTTTCTTTTTTCTGTGCTGCACTGGGCATCAAACCCAGGGCCTTGAACACACTGGGCCAGTGCTGCACCCCTCAGCCCCAACCTGGCTATCTGAACCTTGTCACTCACTGAGGAGGTGACTGGTCTCTCCACTATGTGCCCACTCTGAGGCCAGCCCCTGCTAGCTTCTCTTTCTGCAGTGCCAGTGCTTGAGTATGGGTTTTATCACCAGCCACTCAGCTGCCCTGTGAGGCCCTCACTGGCACCAGAATATTCCAAATAAACCCCTTGCTTCTCCCTGCCTCTGGCCTCTGGGGTCCTGCTCCTGCGAGCTGGGTCACAGAGCACAAGGCTAGGATGGGACTGGCCTCCTCTAGTGTTCTTCCCAGGTGTCGGGCACTCTCATCAGTGTCTGTCCCTAGGTGAGCCCTAGAGGACAAGGTCCTGGACCCCTAGGCCAGGGAAAGGCAGGACACAGGGAGGATGGAAATCTTTCTAGGAGGAGTGGGGCAGGTTCAGGGTCCAGCCTGGCTGCTGCAGCACAGACTGGGAGGAGACATCATTTCAAGCCCGGTGTAGACAGACTTGTTCCCCGTGTAAAGTGAGAGATCCTAGAATCCTGTGCTGAGAATTGAAGGCAGCTTGTCTGTTGTGCTGCCTTCTGTATGATCATAAGAACAAGGACCAGGTTGTGGCGTGTTTTCTGTTTTCTCCGGGTTTTTGGGAAGTTCTACAGATGGCATATTTTGGGTAGCACTAACTCCCATTTGCTGGCAGCTCTATGAGCCCCGGATCCTGAGTAGTCTGGCCTCGGAGAGGACGGCCCTGACCCTGCAGCACCAGCAGACCTATGGCACCATCAGTGATGTCAGTGGGAACCTTCCCGACCAGGACATGGCCTGTAGCCCAGAGGACAGTGTGATTTCTTCTACCACCATGGCAGGCCACCTGTGAAGGCACTGTCTGCAGAGCAGAGCTGGTACCGCCTGCTAGTGGGCCCATGGTGGAAGTGGACCCCACACCGACCCCCACCTCCAGCTCTACTGCTGGCACAGTCCCAAGAGCCTGTAGCCAAGATCATGTGTTGGAAATTGTCTCCCAGATTAGCCCTGAAGACGATGTTCGCCATGGGGAGCAATGTGACAAGGGAAAGATCGGGTGTCCACCCACAGCAATGGTCAGCGCCAACCTGGTCCCACCACAAGCCTGTGTTGTTTTCCTAGGGTTTCAGTGGTGGCACCCAGGTTACCCTGCCATAGGCAGGGTCTATGAAGAGCATTAATAAAGTGCCTTTGGGAAAGGCTAGTGGACAAGCATGTGGGGTCCCACATCCACCGGGGTTTGGGAGGGTGCAGCCTGGTCAGAGGGCAGGGAGCCTCTTCCCACCTTGGGCTCAGCCTCCCTCACAGCTGTGGACTTTAGTCCATAAGGCTCCTCCCTGCAGCCTCCAGGTCTTGGTCTGGGGAAGGAAGGGGACAATGCCTACCCATGGCCCCATGGTCCACCCAAACTGTGTGTCCCTGCATGGCAGCCCCCTGTGCCCAGTGCCCCACAGGCCTGGCCCCGGCTCCCTCCAGTGTCCCAGCTGCAGCTGCTCCAAGCTGGGCAAGGGAGGTGACATTGGTGCAGGACCCCACCAAAAAAACAACTGTCCCCTGGAAGGGGTCCCCCATGTGGGTGGCTCAGGGTATGCTGTGTCATTTTGCTCCAGTGGCTCTGAGAAGTGACATCATTTACCATCTAACCATGTGGCTTCACAAGGGCCTGGGGTGAATGTGGGGCCAGCCTCAGCCCCCAGGGCTTAGGGTTGGGGTTTAGGGGCAGTGGCCCTAAGAGCAGGCAGAAGGGAATGGTGGCTAGGGAGGCCATGGTCCATCCCACCAGTCACTGTCTCTCCACCAGCATCACGAACTTGTAGATGTCCCGGGCCAGCAGGTCAGGCTTCTCCTGGGCAGGGAGGTGGCCCCCACAGGCTATGTAGGAGCAGGAGAGGAGTTTGGGGTATTTGGCCCTCACCTACCTCTCAGGGAGGTGCAGTAACTCACAGGGAAAGGTGGTGAAGCCAGTGGGCATGGAGACCTTCACCCTAGGAGGACACAGGATCAATGAAGGGGTCTGAGGGTCACATTTAGAAAGAGGCAGACCAGGGCTGCCATGGCCTCCCACCCATTCCTTAATTGAAGCTCTCTTTCCTGACAAGGGCCTGGGGTAGCCTATGGTGCCCGCATTGGCCACTTTACCCCCAGGGTCTCCCTGGGGACCTGGGAAACCCCAGATCCCCTGACTCCCATGCCTGAGTTACAGACCCAGCTGCCCCATGCCTCCTGGCCAGACTTAGCACGGATGCTTTGGTTTATCAGACCTTGGTCTAGGTTCTCTTTGTAGTAGCCCATGGAGGAGATGATGGCCCCTGTCACCCAGCAGGCCATAATGTTGGTCAGCAGGTCATCCAGGAAGAATTCCTGGAAAGTAGAACAGGAGGCCAGACTGAGGCAGGAGCAGAGCACAGTAGGCAGAATGCTGTGTTGCCTCAGCTCTGCCACTGTCACTGATTCGGGCAGTATTGGATCTCGGCAGAGGCGGGCTGGGCTCAGGGCACAGGTTGCTGTGAGGACCATGATGCAGAGTGCTCTCCTCATTCATTTTCACTCGAGTCCCCTCAGTGACCTAGGGGGATGCACTACTGTCATCTCCGCAGTGCTCCACCCAAGCACTTTGGCCAGGACACCACTCCCTAGCCCCATCTTTCCTCCCTCCTTGAGCTCCCATAGAGGGCTCTGCCAGCACCACTCTCCAGGAAAGCCCACTTCTGAGTTCCAGGTTTCTGCGGGATCCTGAGGGACTTTTCTGCTCATCGTAGGCTGCCCAACTTGGAGCACCTGGAGCAGGAGGAGGCCCAGTCTCTCGGTCTCCCTCAGACCCTGTGCCCAAGCTGTAGGAGACAGGGAACCAGGGGGTCAGGAGTCAGGGACCCAGGTTCCAGTCTCAGCCATGTTACTACAGAGCCCTAGGACTCTTGACTCTTCACACTGTGTCTGCCTCAGTTTCTCCTCTGATAATGAACAGGGAATGATACTTGCAGAACAGGTAAAGTATGGAAGGAGCCCTGACACAGAATCCAGGCCCATTGATGAGAGCCTGGTGAGTCAGAAGGTTGGAACCCCAGGTTTGCCCCTGTTGCTCAGTTACTAAATGCAACTGTGCTCTGGAGCTAAGGCTCTGAAGAAGCATCAGGCTGGGCACCTGCCTGGAGGAAGAAGCCTAGGGACCAGAAGGGAGACTGAGTTGTGAGACATTGGCAGAGGGGGGATAGACATGGTACAGGGACATGTTTTGCCTGGGTGAAGGGAGAAGTTGGGGAAGGCTTCTCAGAGGAGGTGACCTCTGCAAAGCCGTGAAAGGACAGACAGATCAAGGGGGTAGACTGGCTTGGCAGTAGGTCTGAAGCTGGAGGAAGCCTCAGGGGCCAGGCCTAACTTGCTCTGGGGGCTAGGCCTGTACTGTGTCCTGAGGAGGGAGGATGACAAGGCCAACCTCTGCCCTCAAGGAGCCAGGAGTCCAGAGAGGGGCTGATGAGCCACAGCTGTAACCCCATCATGCAGCATTCAGCAATAATTATAGCCCCAAAGCCCAGAACTCTGGCTACCCCACTCGCTGATGGCATGCTCGCCTGTGGCTTTCTGCCACCCTGACCCCTGAGGATGCAGCCCACTGGCAGCCCAATCATAAACCCATACTCTCCATTCCAGCACACAGTGCCTTGGAGAGTCCATACCTGGGCGTGTCCAGGTGGGTGAAGGCCCAGCCATTGCCCCATACCTTCCTTGCTGCCCTCTTTGAAGACATGTAAGTCCTCCATGACTGTCCTGGGTACTGTCCAGCTTTGTCTGGCTTAGAGACAGTGCTGTTTCCTTGCCCTGGGCCCTGAGTCCCTCCACCTGCTCCAGCCCTTGACCCACCTCTGCTGGCCACTTTCTGCCTTCCACAGTCTAAGCAGTGTCTCATGCTGTGACCAAGAAGTCAAAATGGACCTTGCAAAATTAGTATTTATGTCTAGCTTCATCATACTGAGTACAGAAACTCACACACACACACACCCCCAGCCCTGGTACTAAACAAGTTTCAAGGAACCAGATTTCAGATTTCCATCTTTTTCTGGGCCCTCTAGTGGGCTGCACAAAGCCTAGCTGAGTCACACTTCTACCCAGAGTTCCTGGCTTCTGTCTCACCCTCTATACACTGGACCAATTGCTGAATTGTGAGTAAGCTCATTTTTCCATGTATGGACTTTACTCTTGTTGGTGGGCAAGGGAACAAACCCACTGGCAGGGTGCAACCATCTACCTACTCTAAGCCTGCTCTTGCATTCCCTTGGCACAAGGCAGCAGAGGTGAGGACTAACCCTCCAACCTGATCCTATACAAAGACATCCAGGGAGAGAAGGGAGCAACCAGACCCCATGAATGTTGATGTTAAGTCCAGCAGTCCACTTGAACACCTGTCCTGTGGCCTACATCCACTAGAGGCCAGAGGGCTGATCAAATTTCCCATCTACCAACAGAAGCAAGGACACACCTTAAATGAATGGTAACCACAGTCTAAAGGGAGCAGACAGAGGGGCCTCTGGCATGGTGAGGGCATCTGAAAAATTCATGGGCCCTAAAGCTAGGTGAAGAAAATCATGACTGAAGGGATCCCGATACTACAGATCTTGGAAAGAAACCAGTCATTCAAAAACACAGGAATTTTTTCTTTGACTCGAACTTTTTGTTGATTTTTGTGTTTGTTTTTCTTATATACTTCTATTTTTTGTTATTTTACCTTTCCTTCATCAGGTTTTTTGACGAGAGGATAAAGATTTCTATCCCTTTTTTTTTCCTCTTTTAGTTTCTTTTCTCCTTTTTTCACCATTCATTTTTTTTCTCTTCCATCTTGTCTTCCTTTTATGTTGGGTATTTTGCTGTTTGTCTTTTTTCTTCTTTTTCTGCTACTGCTCTAAAACACTATTAATTTCCTTTTACTCCTCAATAGGACCCCAATCTTACTTTTCTCTCCTCCTTCTTACAGCCCATTGATTAATTTCTCAAACTTGCTTTCTTCATTTTCCAGTTCCCTACCCCTTCTACATTTACTAGTATTGTTACGGCAAAATCACAAGATAGATTCACTCACAGGAAGACGAGATTTGAGAAACAAATGAATTCTTTAATTGATGCCGGCCGGGGACAGCAGAAGCTGACCCCGAGCTTTTGTGTCTTTCTCCTTAAATACACTTTTGGAGGCCTTACAAAGTCCTTGGTTGCCATGGAAACTGTATTTTTTATTATATTACCTCTCCGGAAAGTTTTTAAGGTTCTTCAAACATCTGGCCAATTAACACTGGGGATGGGGTAGCAGGTACCACCTGTGCTAAAACCATTTGTCTCCCTTTTTGTGGTTATACGACCTTAAGATAGTGATAAAGAAAACCCATTTGTTTGTGATAGTACCATCCGTTTCTCCTCTTTGAAGTTTATTGCTACAGAAAGGGCAGTGGGACTAAAGTTCAACTAAAGGTTTTTACCTATTAGTTAAATTCAGAGGTTTAAGGAACAAAATGAAAATACTCTTGCCCTAATAGTATAACTACTAAACTTTATCGATATCTAGATAGATAGTTTATGCTATTGCTGTTGAATACTGTTCTATTGTTAGTAGAGGTAAACTTGCACCATTTAACAGATATTTACTACAGGTCAATATTTAGTTTGTCTTAATGTTCATGCTATAATTAAAGATCTCTTTTCTATGGTTAAGGATGGTATATCATTGCTCCTTAGAGTTTGTCAATAATTAGTTTGTATTTGATGCTATAATTGATGCTGATTCTATTGCAATAGCCACAGTGACATAGCTGATGTTATTAATTGGTTTTCATGGGATGCCAATATCAGGATTGCCTTCGTGTTATTAACATTACCAGGAATGTGGCCAATTCCTAGAAAACTGTGTACTGGGCCAAATACATTTGCAACCTCCTATCCCAAGTAAATGGAGGTGTTTGGATCCTTGGACAGAGGCAAAAGCAAATAGCCATGCCCAGAGCACATGATTAAAAAGGAGACATTAGCTAAAGAGATCTCCATACTAGAAACAAAGCTTTCCACTACAGTCAATCCACAAGCAGCAGCACAAAAGCAGACAAACAAGAAGACGAGCCAACAAAACTCTTCCAAAAGCTAATCCGTGGGGTAATGAAGGAGAGGAAACCAAAAGCCACACTCATGATTTATTCACAATGATATCAGGGAAGATAACAAAACAGATCAATAAGGCATTCCACAAGCTCACAGAAGATAAACATAAATGGATATTGGGCCAAATAATCAAAGCAATTAGTGAGTCTACAGAAGAAACTAATAAACAACTAACAAAGTTAAACAAAATTATGTAAAACATGAATGACCAGCATAGGAAAGAGAGTCCATTTAAAGGCTTCAAATAGAAATTTAAGAGATCAAAAATTCTATCAAAAGTATAAGCAGCAAAAAATGATCAACGTGAGGACAGAATGTCAAAATTAGACAGGGCTCTTATTGTTGACCAATTAATGAGAAATGCCCTAAAAAACAGCAAGTAAGGGCTGGGTGTAGTGGCACACGGCTATAATCCCAGCACTCAGGAGGCTGAGACAGGAGAATTGCTGTGAGTTCCAGGCCAGCCTGTGCCACAAAATGAGTTCAAGTCCAACCTGAACTGCATAGTGAAACCCTGTCTCAAAAAGACAAAAAAAAAAAAAAAAAAAAAGAAAGAAAGAGAGAGAGAGAGAACATGAACAATAGATCCAACATCTAGATTATGCAAAACACACTAGTCTACAATTAATTAGAATTAGTGAAAAATCAGAAGATAGCACAAGTGGCATAAAAAACCTATTTACTGAAATAATAGCAAAACAACTTTCCAAAGAAAAGAAAAGAATTTAATATATAGATAAGTGAGACATATGGAACCCCAAATACCCACAGTCAGAAAAGACCCTCTCCATGGAACATCATAGCCAAAATCCCAGAAAGCCAACACAAGAACAGAATTTTAAAAGCACTTAGAGAAAACCAGTGAATCACTTATAAAGGTAAACCCATTAAAATTACAGCAGACTTCTCAACACAAACCTAAAAGGCCAGGAGAGCTTGGAGTTCAATGTTTCAAGCCCTAAATGAGAATTTCCAAACCAGGATGTTATATCCCGCTAAACTATCTTTCAAAATTGATGGAGTACTAAGATATTTTCATGACAAAGAGCACCTAAAGAAATTCATGACTACTAAACCTGCACTCAAAAAAATTCTCAAGGGCCGGTGAGATGGCTCAGCGGCATAAGCACCTGCCTTGCAAGCGCGAGGGCCCGAGTTCGACTCCCGGATCCCACATACGAAAAAGGGGCCGGTGATATCGCTCAGCGGCACGGGTGCCTGTTGGCATGTGAGGTCCTGAGGTCGACCCCCCGGTACCCACAAAAAAAAAAAAAATTCTCAAGGATATCCTAGAAAGAGAAAATGAAGCTAACAATAACAAAAGGTCTAACTGAACACACCAGGTAGGGTGACAAGTCAAATAAAGGGGAAAGGTAGAGAATCAGCAACATGAAAATAAGACAATGACAGGAATAAGTCAATATCTATCACTAATAACTCTTAATGTGAATGGCCTCAATTTCCCAATCAAAAGACACAGACTGACAGAATGGATCAAGAAACACAACCTGGGCACGCGGGCACATGCACGCCTTTGAAGGGCAGAGTAATCAGTGAGACAAGCAATCAGTGTTTCCTTGCTGAAGCAGCACAAAGAGCCAGCAGTTGGGCTCTGGAGAACTCCACCAACAGAAGACCAGTCCCAGGCCCCACATCCAGAGGCCAAGATCAGCTCCATACCCAGCACGTTTCTGGGATCTAACATGGACACTATCACAGAACTGTAAATACTAGAGGTATTTTACTACTTTTATTCTCCCCTGTTTGTCTGATTGGCTATCCCTTTCCTATCTGGTTGGAAGTCATCTTGTTTTGTTTTGTATTTCATGGTTATTTTTGTTTGGGGGCTTTTTTTTTTTTTTGGTTCTCCTCTTTTTTCCTTTTTTTCACTGTTTAGGTTTCTTACTTTCTTTTTCTTCTATTGATCCTCTTTCTCTCTTTCCTCAACTACTTCTTGAATTTAAACTTTCAAGTGAATAAACATTGTCTCTTCCCTTTCTGATTACTCCTTCACATTCTATTTCATTCTTTCCCTCCTGTGTCCTCCAGTTTCCCAAAACTCAGGTGATCATCCTTTGACCTCCAGCCATGACTCTACTATATTTGACCTCATGCATCACTTTATCCTGTCCCCTACCCTTCTTAACCCATTGCCCCCCACAGAAGGGTAAAATTACTCCACTAAGGGGAAAATCACTGCATAGAACTACATGGATATGTTTGATTTTGTTATATAACTTTAGAGTTTGTTCCTATGATCAGAGGTAGCAGATTAATAGTTACCATAGTTTGTCAGTAGTTAAGCTGTACTTGAAACTATTGTTATTACCAACTGTACTACTTTAGCCAGGATGTCATACATGTTATAATCAGTTTTTCTCCCCTGTATGATAACACTGTGATTGTATGGGGTCATAATCATCACCATAACCCAGTACCAAAGGATTGGGTGCTCAGCCAAATAGTAACTTTGCATCCTTTACAAATTGTGAAGGTAGGTTCTTGGGATAGCTATAAAGAACCACCTACATCTAGAGGATATCCCCGAAGAACAGACATCTCCTAGGAAAGCCTCAATACTAGTGATAAAGTTATCTATCATAAGAAATTGGCCAGCAGCAACATACAAAACAAAATAAAATAAAAAAGAGAAAATAAAAAATGACAAGACACAGAAGCAAAATGCAACCCCAGACACCCAGACCACCCAGGACAAGGCTGGAACTCAGTGAGATAGACGAAAGTGGAGGTCAAACACTGGAACTTTCTGAAATGATAGCAACAGAAGTGAAAAAACAAGTGGAAAAGTTTGTAGAGAAAATAATTTCTCAGGTACAAAAAGAAATGATGCTTAAAATCAAAGATATTAGAGTAGACACAGATAAAAGAATAGATGAACTTAGAAAAATGATGAAAACAAAAAATGCCCAACATAGGAAAGAAATGCAATTCATGAAACAGATACAGAAATCCAAGAGATTAAAACCTCCATTGAAAGTATATGCAACAGACTGAATGAAGGAGAGAATAGAATTTCAGATCTTGACAGAATTACAGCTAGTGATCTTGAAAGATATCTTAAAAATAGCAAGAGTCCATGAAAAATCAATCCAACAGCTCCAAGATGAAGCAAAGAAGAATAACATAAGATTGATTGGAGTTAATTAGAAACCTGGAGACAGCACAAATGCCATTAAAAAAAAAAAAAAAACTCTTCACAGAAATAATGACGGAAAACTTCCCAAGTGTGGATAAAGAATTTGACATACAAATAAATGAAGCATACAGAACTCCAAACAGCCATGACCAAAATAAAACCAAACCAAGACATATAATAATCAAGATTCCAGAAATTCAGCACAAGAACAGAATATTAAAAGCTATTAGAGAAAAGAAACAGATCACCTATAAAGGAAAGCCCATAAGAATCAAGTCAAGAAGAGCTTGGAGTGAAGTATTTCAAGTCCTGAAATAAAACAACTTCCAACCCAGATTGATGTACCCTGCAGAACTGTCTTTCAAAATTAAGGAGAAATAAGATACTTCCATGACAAAGAACAACCGAAGAAAATTCATGACCACAAAACCAACCTTACAAAGAGTACTCAAAGATATTCTAGACAGAGATAAAAATGACCACAATTCCAAGAACAACAGAAGAAACCACCAGGTAGGGCAAGCAATTAAACAGAGGGGAAAAGCAGGGAACCAACAGCAGGGAAATATCATAACAAAGATAAGCCAATACATATCATTTATAACCATCAGAGTAAATGGCCTCAATTCACCAATCAAAAGAAACAGACTGGCAGAATGGATCAAGAAATAAGATCCAACAATATTCTGCATACAAGAAACATATTTAACTCAAAAAGAAATTCATAGACATCAAAGGATGTAAAACCATCTCCAATGCAACAGGAACCCAGAAAAAAGGAGAAGTAGCTATTCTGTTTGTAGACAATGTGAACTTCAAACCAAGAATGATCAAAAGAGATAAAGAAGGTCACTACATACTTGTTGGGGGGAAACTTCAAGAGGCAGAGATAACAATCATAAATATGTATGCACCAATACGGGAGCACCCAACTATATAAGACAATTATTAATAGACATGAAAAATCAAATAAGCAATAACACAATTGTTACAGGAGAATTTAATACCCCATTGTCACAAAGAGATAGACCAACTAGACAAAAAATCACAAAGAAATATCAGAACTGAACCAAACCTGTGAACAAATGGACTTAGTAGATATTATCAGAGTGTTCCACCCCGCATCATTAGAATACATATTTTTCTCAGCTGCACATGGGATGTTCTCTAAAATAGAGCATATACTAGCCCACAGAACATGCTTAAGTAATTGCAAAGGAACTGAAATTATCCCATGCATATTATCTGACCATAGTGCAATGAAACTGGAAATTAATGGCAAAAGAAACCGCAAAAACACCATAAACACATGGAAATTAAATAACACCCTCCTAAACAACCAATGAGTCACAGATAAATTAAAGAAGCAATTAAACAATATCTACAACTAAATGAGAATGCAGATACAACATACCAGAACTTATGGGATGCAATGAAGCAGTCCTAAGAGGGAAATTTATAGGAGTGAATTCTCACATAAGGAAACAGAACAAGCACAAATAAACAACCTAATGTTACACCTCAAGCTTCTAGAAAAAGAAGAGCAAGACATGCCCAAAGCCCATACAAGGGAGGAAATTATAAAGATCAGAGCAGAAATTAATGCAATGGAGACTAAGAAAACAATACAAAGAATTAAAGAATTGAAGAGTTAGTTCTTTGAAAGAATAAATAAAGTTGATAAACCCTTAGCCAACTTTATCAAAAAAAGGAAAGGAAAGACTCAAAATCATGCATTGAGGAATGAAAAGGGTGAAATCACTACAGATCCTGTGGAAATTCAGAAGATCATCAATACCTAGTTTAAATATCTTTTCTCCCATAGGATGGAAAACACAGAAGAAATGGACAGATTCCTAGGTATGTATGAATTACCAAAGCTCAATCAAGATTATATAAAATTTCTGAATAACCCAATATCAGTTAATGAGATTGAAAATGTAATTAAAAACTTAGCAACAAAGAAAAGCCCAGGTGCTGATGGACTCATGGCTAAATTCTACAAGAAATTTAGAGAAGATTTAATGCCAATACTCTCCAAACTCTTTAATGAAATGAAAAGGGAAACAATACTCCCTAACTCATTCCTGGAGGCAAGTATTACCTTGATACCAAACCAGAGAAAGACCTACCAAAAAAGAGAACTACAGGCCAATCTCCCTAATGAATATAGCTGCAAAAATCCTCAATAAGATACTAGCAAACAGATAAGATTCAGAAAATCATCAAGAAGAGTACACACCATGACCAAGTAGAATTCATCCCAGGAATGCAGGGATGGTTCAACATATGCAAATCAATAAACGTAATACATCATATCGACAGAGCCAAAGACAAAAATCACATGATCATCCCAATAGATGCAGAAAAAGGTTTTGATAAAGTCCGACATTCATTCACTATAAAAATCCTACAGAAAATTGGAATAGATGGTCTTTACCTCAACCTGATAAAAGCTATCTATGACAAACCAACAGTCAACATCATACTAAATGGACAAAAACTGAAAAGCTTTCATTCTAAAATCAGGAACAAGACAAGGATGTCCACTATCACCACTCCTATTCAATATAGTTCTGGGAAAATTAGCCAGAGCAATTAGACAAGAGAGAGAAATAAAAGCAATAAAGATAGGAAAGGAAGAAGTTAAATTATCATTATTTGCAGATGACATGATACGCTACATAGAAGACCCCAAAAACTCCACCAAAAGACTCCTAGAATTTGGTTAATAACCAAATTCAGTAGTGTAGCTGGATACAAAGTCAACACCCAAATATCAATAGCATTCCTGCACACAAAGAACAAACTCACTGAGAGACAAATTAGGGAAATCACACCCTTCACAATAGCATCCAAAAAAATGAAATACTTAGGAATCAATCTAACAAAGGAAGTAAAGGATCCATATATTGAAAGTACTCTGAAAAAGGAGACAGAAGAGGATATCAGAAAATGCAAAGATATCGCTTGCTCATGGACAGGAAGAACCAACATAGTGAAAATGGCCATACTCCCAAAATTGTTATACAGATTTAATGCAATCCCAATGAAAATACCATTAACATACCTCACAGAACTAGAGAAAGCTTTCCTAAAATTCATCTGGAAGCAGAAGAGACCTGGAATAGCAAAGGCAATCCTGGGCAACAAAGGCAAGGCAGGAGGCATCACAATCCCTGACTTGAAATTATACTACAAAGCTACTGCAATAAAATCAGCATGGTACTGGCAAAAAAAGAGACCTGAGGATCAGTGGAACAGATTAGAAGATGCAGACACAACTACAAACACACTCAGCCACCTTATCTTTAACAAAGGGGCTAAACCTGTTCACTGCAAGAAAGATAGCCTCTTCAATAAATGGTGTTGGAAAAACTGGCTCTCTACATGCTGAAGACTAAAACTAGACCCATGTCTATCACCATGCACTAAACTAAGGTAAAAATGGATCAAAGATCTAAATATTAAAACAGAAACACTAAATCTACTGGAAGAGAAAGTGGATAAAATCTTGAAGACATAGGGGCAGGCAGAGACTACATGAACAAAACCCAAACTGCATGGGAAACAATCCAAAGAATCAACAACTGGGATCTCATCTTATTAAGAAGCTTTTGCACATCAAAAGAAATCACCAACTGAGTGAAAAGACAACCCACAGAGTGGGAAAAAAATTTTAGCCAACTGTCCCTCAGACAAAGGACTTACGTCGAGAACACATAAAGAATTGAAAAAAATCAGACCCCCCCCACAAATTCAAAGATCCAATCCAAAAATGGGCATCTGAGATGAACACACACTTCTCAGATGAAGAAATACAAATAGCAAATAAACACATGAAACAATGTTCAACATCACTGGTCATTCAAGAGATGCAAATTAAAACAACACTGAGATTCTATCTTACCCCAGAAAGAATGGCTATCATAATGAAATCAACCAATAACAAATGCTGGCAGGGCTGTGGGGAAAAACGAACCCTTCTCCATTGTTGGTGGGAATGTAGACTGGTACAACCACTATGGAAATCCATGTGGAGAGTCCTTAAAAAACTAGGATAAGAGACCCATTTGACCCAGCTCTTCTCCTTCTGGGTATTTTCCCAGAAGAATTAAGAACATTATACCACAGGGATATATATGCACCCATGTTTATAGCAGCACAATTTATAATAGCTAAATCTTGGAAACAACCCAAATGCCTATCAACTGAGGAATGGATAAAAAAGATGTGGTCTTTTTATACAATGGAGTACTACTCAGCTATAAAGAAGAATAAACTTGAGACATTTATAGGGAAATGGATGCAATTTGAGACCACACTCATAAGTGAAATAAATCAGACTCACATCTGTAAATATCATATTGTCTCCCTAGTGTAAGAAGCTGAAAGAGTAAATAAGATCCAAAATGCACAATAAATATTGCAAAATGGTAAGAAACTATTCAAAAGAAAAGAGAGGGCCGGTGAGATGGCTCAGTGGCGTAAGCGCCTGCCCGGCAAGCGCGAGGGCCCGAGTTCAACTCCCAGAACCCACATACGAAAAAGGGGCCGGTGATATCACTCAGCGGCATGGTCACCTGCTGTTGCGTGAGGTCCTGAGGTCAACCCCTGGTACCCACCAAAAAAAAAAAAAAAAAAAAGAGAGAAACTGGTATGGGGGAAAGGAGAAAAGAAGGAAGGGGAAAGGAAAAAATATATGTATATACACAACATAGTTAAGATAGTTATACTACTAATTGCTATTAGTTCATTGAAAAGAAAGGTTTGTGCCTATATTGTTTGATCAATTTTTCATGCCTATATCTTGTAATATGAGCAACCACTTTGAAGATAACAATATGCAATGTACTAACCATTGTTACTCTCCTACAATCTTGTTTTGCAATTTTGTACCATTGTTTTTATTGTTTTTTTCTTTAAAATTAAGGAAGGAAAGAAGGAAGGAAGGAAGAAAATCATCAGTGGATTGCAGCAAGATCTCCTCTTCCAATTGCAGAGTTCTTAAGTCTTTGGCTAAAATCTCACCAAAAATGGTGAGGGAATTCTGAAAGTCCTGTGGCAGTGTAGTCCAACCATATTAGAAGGTGGCCTTTGATACAGGATTTTGCCATTCAAAAGCAAATGACAATTGAGCTTTGTCTTCAAATGGGATGCAAAATAAGCCATCTTTAAGGTCCAATACTGAAAATCACCCATAATCATCAGATATGACTGATGGAGACCACTACAAAGTGGCTCTGAGCAGTATTTAAAATTAATCAATTGGCTTTCTATGTTTACTTATGAGCCTGTCCAAGGCCTAGGCCCCTTGTCTGGAGATGGGCAGTGGATTCATTGTAAGTGAACCTCTATAAATCACTGGTCCCAGCTGAGGCCTGTAGAAGCCTGTGATGCGGTGAAGCCTCAAAGGACTAAACAAGGTTACAGCTGGGGATGCCTGGCTCCAACCCAAATTAACTAGATAAAGACTATAGCTGCAGGCATCTCCTTTGGTGAACTGAAGATAAAATAGTCCTCCTAAGTTAACATAATTTATTACTTGGAGAAGTCCTTGAGCCCACTCCCAAGGTCCCGCTCAGGTTCCTGCATTTTCCTCAGTATCCCCTCCCTTTGTTTGTAAACAAAATAAATACGGGCCACCCAGAGTTCTTTGTCTCAACCCCCCAGAGAATCTCAAATTCTGTTAGAGGGTTTTGATCCACCTGGAGCCCTAAAATCATATCACTTGTCTCATTCATTTAAGCCTTTGCCATACACTCGTTTGGGAGGTTGTGGGCCTGATCAGTCCGTGATATATGACAGTCAATAAAGTGTAAGAATTTGGCACTGTAAGACAAATATCTTGTACAATTTCATCAATAGTTCTCAAATTCCAAACAAACCTACAGTCATTTGAGATTTTTTGACCAGCAGAATTGGAGTATTGTAGGGCAGCCTATAAGGATGAATTAGTCCATATTTAAGAAACTTTTGCAACACCAGTTGAATCCCTTCCAAAGCTTCTTTCTTGAGGGGATACTGTTTCTTCCAAGATATAATAATTCCTTCTTATAATTCAGCCTTTACCAGTTGTGCATTCAGCACTGTTCCAGGGTCCCATCTGTCTATGTCTATGTTTCACTCACTTTCTCATAGATCTCTGGGAAAGAGTTCTATTATCTCCTTGGAGTAAGTGCTCACTTGCATGTGTGCATGGTGCAGAGCCCCACACCAGAGTCTGCTCACCTGATGCTGATTCCACAAACTCCCTTTTGAACTCCAGGGCTGACATCTATGGAGGTGACAGTTGTCCAGGCCCTGGACCCTGTTTGGTGGTGCCCTAAGAAGTTTGTGTTTGCTTTGCAACTTTGTACAGCATTTGTTACCTTAAGGCTTGCTCTATTGGGACCTGAAAATGAAGGTGTTGGCTTTTTCAAGAGAAGGTAGTCTAAGCATTTAATGTCCATAACAAATTTTGTCCCAATAATAGGATTGGGCACTCTGGCATGTAGAGAAAACTATATTTCCATCTTAAGTCCCCTAGTTGACACTCTGTAGATTGGAAGAAGGGTTTCTGCTGCCTTTCCTCCATCTCTTCTGTATTTGCTACTTGAATCATTTTAGTACTGAGAACCAAAGAACTACTATCTATGTCTAACAAGCAGTCCATTATCTGATGCCCTGTTATGGTTTGTATCTAGATACCCCACTCCCAAAGTTTCATGAAGTCATTGGTGGGGCTTTTCAGAGGTGGCTGGATCTACAATGTGTGACACTGGAATTGATTTGTGGTGCAATGGTAGGATTAAGGGCACTAAGATTAAGGATGTGAATGCTACTCACCCTAAGAGGGTAGCCTGGATAAGATTTAAGAGACACGAATAGACTTGTCACTTGTCGCTTGGTGCCTTCTGCCTGCCGTGAACTGTTTCTTCTCTGCGATGCCCCTCTGCCATGCCATCCTGCCTTGGTGCCAGCTGATTATGGACTGAAACCTCTACAAACTGTGAGCGAAAATAAACCTCTCCTCCTTTAACTTTGGTTGTTGGGTATTTCGTCTCAGCAATGAGAAAAATAACCAAGATAGAATTTGGTACTAGAGAAGTGGGGCTATTGTTGCGACTATACCGTGTGGTTTGGGAGTCTTTGGGACTGGCTTATAGGAAGGATTTGGAAAGGTTCAGAGATGATGGCTGAAAAAGTAGCCTTGGAATGCTTTAAGCTGTATTTGATGTAAATCTTGCAAAAGAAATTTCAAGGCAGTGTAATGTTGAGGCCATGGCATAACTACTGTTGGAGGCTTCTAGCCAGATTTACATTGGGAATCAAGAGCAAAGAACCCAGAAGAACGATGTAAAATGTTTTGAGTCTGGCCAGAAAGGAAGCTCCAGTAAAGTCGCAGCCTGCAAAGATGGAACAGAAGAGAAATTGGTCGCTGAAAAGACTAGCAAGAAAAAGCCAACTATTTCAGAAGAAGACAACAGAAAAGATGGCCTGAGGACATCAGAAGAACCAGCGAGACTCCAGCCTTTGCAGCCTCAGAGTTACAAAGGTGAAAGACTGCTTTGAGAGAGAACCCCAGAGCACCACATTCCATAATGGTGGCGGCCTAAAGAATTTGTTCCTCAGGATTGGGTTCAGAGTGCTCAGTGACCCTGGCACTCAACCCCTACAACCATGAGAGAAGGAAGCCTGGCTACTGCTCCAGCTGGCAGCAGACCCTGGCATCATTCACGTGGTGCTGGTTTTATGTTCATGCAGAATGCAAGTGTTGTGGAGTAAGGAAGGCTTCCACCCAGATTTTAGAAGAAGGCCTGGGAGGCCAGGCAATGTGCCCCTGAGAGGGCAGTGTGTGAAGCTGTGTGAAGCCAAAGGTGCAGTGGTGACCCCAGAAATTTGGAGAAGCCAGGAACATAGGTCACCTGAGGAAAACTGCAAGGAGGGAGCAGCATGGGCCCAAGAAAGAAGCTGTGGGAGCTACAACCACCAGCAGTGCCATCGGGGCAGAGCCATCCAAGCCCTTTGGAGTTCACATCTTACCACAGATTGCCTCAGATGCTGGACATGGAACTATAGGATTTAATGTTTGACCTGCTGGATTTTGGACTTGCTTTGGTCCTGTTCCTTTCTATCCCAGTTTATACCTTTTAGAATGGTGTTTACCTTGTTCCATTGTATGCTGGAAGTGTTTAACGTTTTTTTCATTTGTACAGGGGCTCACAGATAAGAGTTTGCCTTAAACCTCAGAGGAAATTTTAGACTTGGACTTTTCAGCAATGCTGAAACTGTTAGAAATTTGGAAACTCTTGGAGATGGACTAAATGCCTTTTGCATAAAGGGATATGCATGAGTCTTTGGGGGCCCAAGGGTGGAATGTTATGGCTTATATCTAGATGTCCCCCCAAAGCCTCATGCAGTCATGGGTGGGGCTTTTCAGAGGTGGCTGGATCTACACTGTGTGACACTGGGATTAATTTGTGGTGCAATGCTAGGATTAAGGGTGCCAGGATTAAGGATGTGAGTGCTACCGACTCAGGAATAAGATATGAGACAGAAATAGGCTTGTCACTTGTTGCCTTCTGTCTTCTGCCATGCCATGAACTGTTTCTCCTAAGTGATGTCCTTCTGTCATGCCACCCTGCCTTGGTGCTAGCTGATTATGGACTGAAAACTCTACAAACTGTGAGCCAAAATAAACCTTTCCTCCTTTAACTTTGGGTGTTGGGCATTTTGTTTCAGCAATGAGAAAAGTAACCTAGACACTTCCCTACTGTCAGCTGCATGCAGAGATCTTATGGAGAAATCACTTGGCTCTGAAAGATGGAAAAGAGCCCCTGGGCTTCTTTACTCATCATCTGTCTGCCTTTTCTCTTCCTTCTTTCCTATGCCTTTTCTTTAATTTCAGACATACATTTTTTCAGACAGTGCCCTTCCTCCTTGCATATTAGTTACTCCCTAGGGATTCTCTCCTTTTATATTTTTCCGAGCTATGTCCTTTTTCTTCCTCATAGTGTCCTTCCAAGGCCGCAGTCAGTCTATCTCATCTTTTTTTCCCTTTCTTTCTTTCTTATTTTTTGAGACAGCATCTCACCACATAGTTCAGCCTGGCTTTGAGCTCACTATGTATTCCAGGCTGGCCTCAAACTCTTGGCATTCCTCCTGCCTCTGCCTCCCAAGTGCTGGGATTACAGGCGTATGCCACCATGACTAGCGCATTATGTATTTTAAAGCCAATATTTACCAATTGACTTGGACTCATTCCTATTGCTCCTTCTCAGTTTTGAAGCTTTCTATGAATATTAGGGGCACTTTGCTCTATAAGGATCATGTTAACCATCCTCATATTCCCTGTATCTTCTGGATCAACATCTGTATATTTCCAATATGTCTGGTAAATCCTTTCTAGAAACTCTGAAGAGCCCTCATCTGCCTTCTGTTGAAGTTCCTGTATCTTGTTCAAACCTCTCAGCTTAGGTACAACTTTCCTAAGTCCTGCCAGAATGTACTACCTATAACTATTCAATAGTTATTCCTGCATTATTTGGGTCCCAGTCAGGATCTACTAATGAAACAGCCTATATAGGATCAGGGTTTCTTTTTTTTTTTTTTTTTTGTGGGTACCAGGGGGTCGACCTCAGGACCTCGTGCGCCAACAGGCACCCGTGCCGCTGAGCGATATCACCGGCCCCTTTCTCGTATGTGGGTTCCGGGAGTCGAACTCGGGCCCTCGCGCTTGCAAGGCAGGCACTTAGGCCGCTGAGCCATCTCACCGGCCCCAAGGATCAGGGTTTCTTGTAGATTTCTCATTGGAGGTGCCATGCCTCCTCAATGGTGTTGTCTATCACTAGCCTTCTCTCTTCAGAAGAGCTGGCAGCTTCACTGCCCAGGTAAGGCAGTGAGAGGTAAAAATGGAAACAAATCATTCTCCATGGATCATCTCTAGATGACAAATTAAAGAGTTCTTCTGGCTTAACAAACCAGAGGTTGAGAACAGACTATAAGCCCAGTAACATCTAACAGCTAGTCATCCTTGTTCAAACCTCTGCCTGGATTCTGCCTTGGATGATATTTTCCTGCCTTGAAACAGGAAGTTCCCTGGCCAAACTTGAGTGTCTTGTTGGGTCTTAACAGAGCAAACCATTCCTGCCCTGCAAATCCAGTGGCCCCTCATCTTCTCCAGGGCCCAGAGGTGAAGTTGCCTCCACATCTGCTGGGCATGGATTAAGAACATTTAAAAAGTTAATTTCCTAATTTTCCTTTTCATCTGGAGTTTTACCATCTGGAACAAAATCCTTCTCTTCTCTCTGAACCAGCAATTTACTTCCCTCCCCTTCATTTCTAGAATCCTCATTATCCAATATCATGAAGGCCTGAATATAAAGAATTTCATCCCATTTACCTGACTTTCACAAAATGACTGCAATTGCAAAAATGGTGTGACAATTTAAAGAACCATTAGGTGGCGACCTTTCACCAGTGTCTAACACATACTCAGGCCACATAGTGTTACAACAGTATACAATGTATCAGCTATTCTTTGTCATAGTACCTGGTGATTATTTGTCCAATTACTCAGTATGCAGCCCAGAAGGATCCTAGATGGTACTGAAGCCCAACTTCCCAGTTCAGAAATAAAGGTGGTTATAAGAAAAAAGAAACCAAACTAAAGGAGTACTCCAAAACAACAAACCAAGTACCTAGAATTTTTTTCTACCTCTGAATCTCTTCTTACACTAGTCAGTACCCAAAATGACTTGTAGTAAGTCCAGATAATCCTCAAGTGACCCCAAAAAATTTTCACTCAAACTGGTACAACTGAGTGACCCAAGGGAAGGTCTAAATGACTATTCCAATACCCCCATCAAATGGTAGAAGCAGTAGGTCCCTGGAGTGGGAAACCAGGCAGATACCATCAGCTCCCCCAGACAACCTTTTCCTTCCACCAACAAAAGTGTTTAGAGTCAGGCGTGGTGACACACACCTGCAAACCCAGCACTTGGAAGGCTGAGGATCACTGAGAGTTTGAGGCCAGCCTGGGCTGCATAATGAGTTTAAAGCCAGCCTGGCCTAAACAGCGAGACCCTGTCTCAAAACAAAAGCCAAAAGTGTTTATAGGCAGGTGATGCCACACACTGCAAAGGGACAATTCCCAGGGTGCAAGGCTGTTCCCCACAGCTACTTAAATGTCCCTAGAGTAGTCAGTCCTTTTTCCCAAGTGCCTACCCCCTCCCCAGTTGGAACCGCAAACCGAAGACATTCAGGAGCCAGGACTTACCTCCTAGATGGCTTCACCAAAATTGTTACTGGCCACCTAGGTTCGTTTGATCGCAGCTGACCAAATCGAAGGGACCAATTTGGTGAAAAAGGGAACAGGCTTTATCCAAGCTCCAAGGAGATGGAGGAGCCTCATCAGCAAATCACCATTTCCCCATATACAGGTGTGTTGGGTCTTTTAGAGCAGGAACAGTAGGGGAGGGATCACAACGAGATAATAGACTTGTCCAGGATTATTCTGTCCCTTCCTGGACCCACTCATCTCCCTCCCTTCCCCATGGAAACTGGACTTTACCTCCTGGTGCCAGCACCTGCCCATGCTGTCCATTAGCCTGGGCTGCAGAGAGGTGGTGGTGACCTTTGACTTACTAGGCCTAAGATGTCTGGAGAAGCCATTTGTCTCTAAAGGAAAAAAGTCGATAACTTTCAATGTCCCACAAGTCGTGGAATGGGGCTTGGGGTAGGAAGGCAGAGCCGGATGGCACAGAAAGGAAATGAGAGAGGAGGGAAGGGACACCCCCACCCGACAGGCACGCTAGTGCTGCAATCACCGACGGGGACATTAGGAGAATATTTTTATCGTCGGAGTAAAACACGACAGACCCACGTAGAGGAGAAGTCAGAAACCCTGCAGGGCTGTGCACCGAGGACTGAGCGCCCAGACCCGGTGCTGGGAGCCTAGAGCAGGAGCGCGGCCTGCGCGCAGCAGCCCGAACCGTCCCGTCGTATCCAGAGCGTGCGGAGCCGCTTCCCTCTCCCTCACGACCGCGTCCGTGGTCGGGCTCTCCTGGGAACCCAAGCCCGGCAGGATCCTGCGGCCGCAGCCGGAAAGTCCTGGTCGGACCCCGCCTCCGACTCCGCCCGCGCGCTGCGCTTGCGCGCCCGCCCCGTGCTAACTTCGCCGCGGACTTTGGTGGAACACAGGTAGGGAAGCCCACGGCGGGGGGACCCGGAAGCAGCCGGGTCGGGGGTCGGGGTCGGCGGATGACCGGACTTCCGGCCCCCGCGCGCCTCCGTGGGCCGCGGCGCGGAGGCGAATGGGGTCTTATTCTCGACGGGCGAGCCGCTGGCGCTTTGACGGGACGGGCGCCTAGAGCCGCGCCTCTGTTCGCTGGTATCACATGAGGGTCCGCAGCTCCATGGCCCAGAGACCAGGCATTCTCCCGCCCGCGCTGGCACAGGTTTTAGGGGTTGCACCTGGAGACGGTATTATAGATAGCTAAGTTATTTAGGACTGGCAAATCAGGCCCTGCAGGCGCAAGGGCGCTGTGGGCGGTACCAGCCCTTCCTGGCGGGACAGAACGGGCAGCCTTGGCGAAGGGACACATCTCCTTCCTGTCCCGGTGGCCCCCCGTTCTGCTCAGCCTGCTCCACCTCAGGGTGGAGATATAAGCCAGGGCTCCTGTTGCTTTCACAGCCTCTCTGCTCAGGGCTGGGACAGAGCTGTCCTGGCCATTCAACCACTCAAGCAAGAGGACATCAGGAGGGTCAGACGCAGGGTCCGAAGTCAAAATGTAAACAGACAGGTTCCCGTGGTCCCTAGGCCAAGCCCAGGGCCCCATGCTTAGTGCCATTTACAAGGGGTGCCATGACAGCATCATCGCTCCTGTTTATGGAGAAGGACACCAAGGCACAGAGTGGGTGAGTGTCTAGTGTGTGTGGTATGAAGCCCTGCTGCGGAGTCTGCTCACCTGATACAGACCCACACCCTCCCGTTTCAGCTCCAGGGCTGGCTTCCACAGAGGTGACAGTTCCGGGTCCCTACAACCTTTTGGCGATACCCTAAGAAGTTTGTGTTTCCTATGCAAACTTATCCTGGCTGTGGCTGACCAGACGCAGAAAGATTAAACTGATATTAGGCTGTTTGGGTGTGTTTTTTTGTTTTGTTTTGTTTTGTTTTAAGATTTTGTTTGTGATGCTGGGAATGGAACCTGGGGCCTTTCATGTGCTAGGCAGGCTGTACCCCCAGACCCTGTTTGCTGGCCTGGCCCCTCCACCCACAGCCCTCTCCTCTGGCAGGGCTGCCCCTGTGGGTGTGCCCCACCTCCACCTCACTCAGGGAGACTGAGGGCCTTCCCTCAGAGCAGGGACAGAGATGTTTCACCAGGGTCTGACTTCTTGCCTGTCACAGACAAGGCCTGGGCTGGAAGACCCTGAGCAACTGTGGGCCACAAGCTGTACCCTCACCTTCTTCCTCACCTAAAGTGGGCCTGAGGACAGGCCACCTGGGTGAGGGGGCCCAGAGACCCACCCTGAGCTCCAGTTCAGGCTATACACTTGCTGGTTGACCCTTAATTCTTAGCAAATTTTGGATACTACAGCCACCCAATGTAGCAAGAAAACAATGCCTTGGAGGTGTGACTAGGCGGCAGAGGAAGGGACATAGCCTCCCTCCTGCCTGTCTGTCCAAAACCCAAACAAAAAGCAACATCAACACTGCCCACCACACCTCCCCCACCCACCCAGCAACCTTCCCTTTCCAGAGACCTGGCTGCTCTGTGAGCATCCTGTGAGGGTGGTTGTTCCTTTCCACTCCACTCTCCAAGCCATCCTTGTTTGTTCTGCTGTGTTGTCTTTTCCTGCTTCTAGGCCTTGTGGCAATTTCGGGTGCAGCAGCCGCCCCAGGGCCTGTGTGAGGCCTTGCTTGGGGTTCTACTTGGGCCGTAGCCCCAGTGCAGGGCCTGGGGCCCTTGGAGAAGGGAGAAGCTTGGGCCACTGGGTGCTGGGAGAGGAGTAGGGTGGCACAGAGGAGCACTGTGGATGAGGACCTGCTCTGGGAGTTTAGGGAAGAGCCAGGGCAGGAGGGAACCTCCAGGGCAGAACCAGAAGCCCCATGTAGGTATTTGGGTTCAGAGATGTTTGGTCAGAGGAAGGACTGAGGATGTCTTATCTAGAACCCCTAAATCAGAAGAGAGTGGCTTCAGTGACAGGCTGCAGCCGCCAGTCACAGGGTTAGGAAAGCTGAAAGGATGTGGGTGGCAGCAGAGCCTGGTGCTGCGGCTGAAGGTCCCCAGGCTGCCATTGCTCTCACTGGAGACGGCTCACCCTGGGGACTTGTCCAACAACCTGTCCTTGGTCCTCCCCACGTGACTGGTCAGTGTAGGATCCGGAAGGAGGGGTGGGAGTGACCCGACATTGCTGGGGTTGGGTGTCCCCTGAGGTGGTGCCCTGGGCATGGTCTAAAGAGGAAACCAGGAACTCCTGTTCTAGAGGAGACTTCTCAGAGCCACCCAAGTCTGGTTCCATGGTCACGCCCCACCACTCACAGCCATAGCAGTGGCTCTTTCAGGGTGAGACAGTGACTTGGCCTCCCGGGCAGTCCTGCTGTGCCCTGGGCTGCAACCCTCACCCCTGCACATCCTTCTGTGGGGGGGGGGGGTCTTCAGCTGAGCAGGCTCGGAGTCAGATAGGAGTCACCCCACACAGGGATACCCCACCTCTTCACCAGGAATCCCAGGCCTCTGCTTGGGCTCCCCACACTTTTCTTCCTCACCCCCAAGTAGAAAGAGCAGGCTGAACAAAAGTCCCCTGGGAACTCCGGTTAACCAGGCTGGGGAGGTGTAGTGAAGGGAGAGGGGCTACACATTCCCCTGGCTCCTCAACCACAGCATGGAGGCAAGGGAGGGCCTGGGCACTGAGTCCCAGCCAGGGGACAGACACTGGTGGGCCAGAAGGACAGTCCAGTACCCAGCCTGAGGCAGAGTTTGTTCCAGAAATGCTGATCCTCTGAGAGGAAAGGCACCAGGATGAGGGGCTTGAGTGGGTCCTGCCTGTCCTTCGTGTCCCCCAGCTGCTCCTGTTTTCAACCCTCTGGGTGCCCCTTCCCTGCCCTGGCTCTCAGTGAATTCTGTGTGCTGTCCATGGCAGGGAGAGGAGGTGTCCTAGGAAAAGAGGCTGTTGGAGACAAGCCTTGCTTCAAGCAGCTGCATATGCTGGCCAGGCCACTGGTTCCAGTGTGCCTGTAGGCCCCACTCCCAGACCCAGCTGTGGCATTCTCAGAACAGCAACATCTTGCCTGAGGTTCGGAAGGGCCCATGGTGTGTCCTCAAGTGATCTGGGTCTCCTCCCCTTCCTGCTCCCTGGGTCCCCTAGGGCTCCCACAGGAAGTCCTTTGCCTGTGGCAGCAGTCCTGAGGCGACAGCGACCTCAGCTTCTCTCAGCCAGGAGCCAGAGCAACTTCGTACTTCCCTTTCTCACCCCCTCTGGGGTGTCCACGTGCTGTCCCTGGATGAGCCATCTGACCATCGCTTGGTCCATCTGACTGTCCCAGCTCTTTTCATAATGGGGCTACTGTCCCCGCATTCTGCCGGCACTTGGGGTCCAGTGCCCAGCTCTTCCCGCTTCTGTGCTGCTGGATCCTGCACCCCACAGCCCAGGAGTCACCCGCCCTTGACTGGGGAAACTGGGAGAGATTTTGCGTGCTGACTACCTATCTCATCTTGTTCTGCAGTGAGGGGAGGTGACATGATCAACTCCCCGTTCCTGGAGCTCTGGCGGCCCAAGACCGTGTCCCTCCGGGAGGGGCTGGGCCTCGGGGACAAGCCCAATGACTCCTACTGCTACAACTCGGCCAAAAACAGTACTGTGCTCCAGGGGGTCACCTTCGGAGGCATCCCCACTGTCCTGCTCATCGACGTCTGCTGCTTCCTGGTGAGACCCTTGTGAACACATCCTCTCTCAAGTGTGCATTTAACCCCAGGGCATCTGGGGCACTCTGGTGAGAGGGCAAACACAGCTCTGCTGCTGGTATGCAGCTCTGTCGCCGAGGGCATGTGGCGGCTGCGTCTGCTCTGCTCTGGAAAGTAGAGACACTGTGATAATCCCTCCCTCGGAGAGTGTTGGAGTCTAGGGAGGTTGTGCATGTAGAACCACAGCTGCTTTTTTTTGTATGCTTCTAACTGCTGAGGGACTGCCTGCTTTCTCCAAGTCTCAAGAGGCTGAGTCCCAGGGATGAGGGAGACAATGAGTGTGGATGGATCAGAGCGGGATGCTGCTCCTGTGTGGTCACCTCTTCTTTCCCCACACCACTAGCATGCTGATGGCCAGTGGGGAGAGAGTTAGTCCACTGTAGTGTGTGGTAGATATGGTGGTGGTCTTTTTTTTTTTTTTTTTTTAGATAGATGGAGTCTGGCTGTGATGCCTACGCTGCACTTGAACTCCTGAACTCAAGCCATCCTCCCACCTCAGCCTCCAGAGTAGCTGGAGCTATAGACATGTGCCACCACATCTGGCCTTTTAGAAGTGGCTTTATTGTTTTGATTTTTTGCTTTTGCTTTTGTTGCTTGGCATTAAACTTGGCTTCACACTTGTCAAGCATGAGCTCTCCTATGAAGAGCGTGAGAGGGCTTGCTGCAGACCCAGCTCAGGCACCTGTGGAGCAGCCTTGTGTTTTTCCACCCTGAGACTCGCTCACCTTCAAGAACAGATGGCCACCTTCCTGATTCTCCTGAGAAGATCCCCCTGGGGCTCAGGGCTTTGGGTGTATTCAGGCCCTTTGCATTCCCTTCAGAAAAACAAGACCTACCTTTAAAATTCATTTCTGGGCTAGAAGCACCACTCTGTGGTAGAGCCTTGCCTACCACATGGGAGGTCCTGGTTTCCATACCCAGCCTGCAAACTTAATAAAGAAATCAGTCAATCCCCAGTTTCAGTCCAGAGCTGGCAGGGTTGCTGCTGAAGATGCCTTGCTCCACCTCCCTGTATGTTGAGGAAAGGTAGCCAGGGTGGCTGGGGAGGGGTGAGCAGGCAGTCTAGAGCCAACAGAGGGAGAAACCACATGCCCTTCATGCTGCTGAGGACACAGGCCTGCTACTCTGTCCCAGCTTTTGAGTGGACAAAGGCTAGAGCACCAGGACCTTGTGGGGTTTTATTTCATACATCTTCTGTGCTGCCATGTAAAGAAAACCAAACTCTACCTGAAATCCAGTCATTTCTGCTCTGCTAAGGAGGCTAAGTACCTGGTTTTGTATTTAAAATGAAGCTCCAAACTGGGCATGGTGGCACATGCCAGTGATCCCAGCACTTGGAAGGCTGAGGCAGGAGGATCACCAAGAGTTCGAGGCCAGCATGAGCTACATAGTGAGCTCAAGGCCTGTTTGGTCTGAACTTCATAGTGAGACCCAGTCTCAAAAAAAACAAATAATAATAACAATGATAATAATATAATAATAATAATAAAATGAAGGGCCAAAACTGGGATTGATGGTGTACACCTATAGTTCCAACTGCTTAGGAAGCTGAGAGGATCTCGAGATCAAGAGTTTGAGGCCTCCCTCATGGCTTTCCTTTAAAGCCATGCACTGTACTTTCCCTTGATTTCTTTCTTTTTTAGTTGTTAATACTGGTGTTTTCCATCATCAGAAGAAGATTCTGGGATTATGGCCGCATTGCCTTGGTATCGGAAGCAGACAGGTAAAAAGACACCACAAACTAAGTAAGTGTGTATGAGTGTAGGAGTGTGTTACTGAATGGCTGGGCAGGACCTGTGTGCGAGGGTGCATCTCCAAGTGTACCTGGCCTCCCTGCAGACCCAGGACAGCCTTCTCCTGTGATGACTACTCTGAGGATGGAGCACCCTACACACTTTCCTGGGCTCCATGCAGGGGAGGACACAGCTCCCAGGGCCTCAGTCACCCACTGAGGAGCATGGGCAGCCCTTCCCTCACGGCGTTGACCTGGAATCACTGGCTGGGCAGAGGTCAATGCTCTGACATTTGCAGGACCTGGGGCTGTGACCTTGGACCGTGGGACACCTGCTGGGGACATCTGATGCTTTCTGATGCCACCAGCCAAGCGGGGTACACTCTGCAATGGGAAAGGGCTGGTGGGCCCCAGGAGCCCTATGACTCTGTTCAGGCTCCAGGCTCCTCTGCCTTTGGTGTGGCTGTGCACCTATGTGTAAATGCTTCAAAAGTGACGATACTTCCTGTTCTATGCTGTTGCAAGTAGGATGGTGGAGCCAGAGGTAGGAGAAAAGCAAAAACTTGCATAGCATAGACACCTCCAATTCACAAGGTGCTTTTATGGGGAGTTCAGAGGAAAGGATCTGATTAAAATGTCACTGTTTAAAGTGCCACAGTGCATCAGCTTGCAGATGAGGGTTCTTCCTTGTCTTTATCTCTGAAGTGAGGTTCATCTTACTATCAGTGGTGGTCGTATTTTAATTGACAGCATTGTTTGCTTCTCAGTGGGTCATAAAATAATTATGTACTTGACAACCAGTGGTATCCTAGGCTTCATAAAATACATTATTTTTTTAAGTGAACTTACTCTATTCACAGGGCCTGGAAAGTGTCCTGTATTGTTAAACCTTGCAACTCAGTAATAAATACAATAACCCAACTTGTTACATATTTACAAAATGTAGGTTTTAGTTTTCAGTTTTTGATTTGTTTTTATTAGTATGGGTGTGTGTGTCTGTGTGTGTGATACCTAATATATCATGGGAGATTGGTACATATACATAACTCATCATCATCCTTTTTACTTTCCCTTCCTTCCTGCCTGTCTCCATTCATCCCTATGTCCCCTTCCTATCTGCACAAGCTCTACCTCCTTCTATCCTATCATGTATCTTGTATTTTGCTCTTTAAATTACTTATACTTTGGTCTATCATACAGTCATTTTTTTTTTCCCAGCAACTGAGAACTGATAAATTTAGTACCAAATTCTACAATAGGCAGCAAAATGCTGCTATTAATTTTTTTGACATCTTTTTTTTTTTTTTAGAATAGTCTCTCACTATTTTGTTTTGTGTCTCTAGTAACGCTAAATTCCAGAGATTGTCATCAACTTCCTCCTCAGAGCAGCAAGACTTTGAAAATGAGCTGGTTGGTACCCAAGGGACAGGAGCGTTGTGGCCGGGCTGGGGACGGGTAGTGGTTGGTGGTTTGGGGTGTATCCTGTGGCTGTGGAGTGACCAGAACTGGACAGTGCTCCTCTCCACATCAACAAAGGCACCTTGAACATGACAAGCATCCAGGAGAGACGCAGTCTGACTACCCAGCGTTCAGAGACTTGATGACTCATAGGCAGAGAGGGCTGGGGGACCCCAGCCTCCCCCATGTTTGTGTCTTATACTTATGGCTTTGCCTTGTCCTGTCTGCTGTACCCTGGCTTATTCAGCCTTCTCCCCAGCACCAGGTACCCAGTAGGTGCTTAGTCATTGTTGGATTCAAATTGAAATATTTGGATGATGAACAAATATTTTCTTTCCCAACTGGGTCACAGGCCAGCTTTAGAGGTAGAAAGTTTAAAAGATGTGAAGGTCAATAAAACCTACACCCACCCTTCTACTTCACTAAACCCACTGCAAGGCAATGTCCTGTTGATTAAGCTTGTTTCCTCTCCTTATCCCACTTCCAATCTGGTCCTTTAGCAACAGTGAAACAGAAGCCCACATCCCTTTCTCCAGAGCACACTGGGCTTCACCAACTCTTGATCCTAGTTTCATGACTGGAAGCCTCAGATTATCAGAATGTGGAGGTTCAGTGAAAGACCCAGGCATGGGGTACACCTTGCCAAGGCCCAGGGGCAACAGGCTGTGCTATCTTGTCAAGTGGCAGCTTGCTGATAAAGGATGGAAATGCTGTGTTTATCTAGCAGGAGGCTAGTGGTTACTTAATTTCAAAGCCATCTGCCTCCCAGGCCCCAGCTACTGGATGCTAATCCCCCTCTGTCTCCAGGGATGCTGCCCCTGGCTGATGGCCATCTTCCGTCTACAGTGAGTACCTTGGGGCAGTGGCTGGTGGCGGGTGGCTTTGGTTGGGCTGCCTTGTCCAGGCACTTGGCCATTCAGGAGGACAGAGCTAAGATGCCAGCTCCTCTGGCAGCATGTGGAGACTGAGAATAACAGTGGTTGCCAAGGACATGGAAGGAGGGGTGGGGTGGCTAATTTAAATGAGAAGATGCTGTTCACTGCATAGCTATGTCCTGGAGAGAAGTAGTAGGCAGGACTCATATTGCCAAGCACATTTCTGAGCATCTTCAGGGCCAGGCTCAACATTGGGTGCATGACGCTTACTCCTTCAGCCTACTAGTTGATGAAGAAGGTAGGCAGTGTCCCTGCTCTGAACAGAGGTGGGAGAAGGGGCTGCCCTCATGTCCCAGCCCTTCCATGGCAGTGCTGCTGGCCTTTGGGAAACCACATGTGCAAAGGATGGAGCACAGCCCCTTCCCCGCTAGCAAGGGAGAGCCTGGCTGTGTGAGACTGGAGTATCCACATCCCAGTGGACCCGGCACTTCCTCACACAGCACTTCATAGGTAGGGAGTGTGGAGCAGGCCACCTCTCATCTCTGGGGCCATGCCAAGGACCAGGAAGGAAGCAGGAGCAATTAGGTACAGTGACATCGGAATGACTAGAGCATGGGCTCACCTGCAGGGGAGATGGAAAGAAGGTGGCCACAGCCTACACATACCCCAGCTACATTCCAAAGGCAGTGCCCTGCTGCCATCTTCCCATAGAAGCAGGAAGGGTTGCGGGCTGCCCATCTCCATGTACCCATATGTGTGTGGTGGGCACAGATGTACCCAGTGCCATAAGGTGGCAGGTGGCCATTCCTGTGCCTCCAGTTTGGTATAGGGACCAAGGGCATGAACAATCTTTCTGGACCTTTGTTTTTAAAAACATCAAAAAGGAGGGATGATAGCACACCATTTCCTACGGTTGCTGTGAGGGTTAGATCAGACAGTCTCACCTGTTACAACAATTTCTTCTATGTATCTCGGCCAGTGATGACCAGATCCTGGAGAGGTGTGGGGAGGATGCCATCCACTACCTGTCCTTCCAGAGGCACCTCATCTTCCTTCTGGTGGTGGTCAGTGCCTTATCCCTATGCATCATCCTGCCAGTGAACCTCTCGGGAGACCTGCTGGGTAATGGCCCGTCCTCACATCTGTTGGGTCAGAAGTGGGCAGTGTGGTGGCCCTGGGGCAGATGCTCATTGTGGTAAAGCAGAACCCCTGCGTCAAACCCTATTCCAGAGGGGAGACAGTCTTGGGATGACCGAGAAGTTTCCTGTCTGAGTAAAGATCTGGAGGAGAATCAGCCCCAAACCCAGGCCTAGAACTGGGGCCCCCAAGACCAATATCTGCTTGTATCTGAATAGGATTTTTAAAACCTAGAGGTTGACAGGATCAGAAAGTATTTTAACTTTTCCTGTCTTCACCCGACTCAGGAGGCCACAATTTCTGGGCCAGGAAGATATCAGTGATGCTCAGTCAGCATCAGTGTGGAATTGTATCTCCCTAGCTTTCAAATGCCACCTCGGAAATACTTGTATGCCTAGTAATTCCATATCTTTGTTTTGGTAACAGCTTAGGATATTTCTCGTTTTAGCAAAGCATTAGAAAAAAAAAAAAAAATCTCCAAGGCAGAACAATGTAAATTGCCTTGGCATGGCAGGTTGAGAAGTTGTCAGGGAGCACCTTGGAGCCCAGTAGTGGCCCTGATGTGTACCTCCAGAACGATAGCGGGTGTCACTGTCCACACTGGTCTGGGCACTGTGTTCCACCTCCCCAGAGCTCCCTCAGCCAAGGCAGGTGTGCTCCTTCCCCATCACGACCCTAGAACTCCATCTCTGTGCTTCTCCACAGACAAAGACCCCTACAGTTTTGGAAGGACAACCATAGCAAACCTGGAGACCCAGTGAGTGTGGGCCCTGGGAGAGGGTTGCAGATGGGTGAGTCCACAAGGAGACAGAGGAGGCAGATGCACAGGCCAGAGTGGGCAGGCTGGTGTCTGGACACCTTCCCAGCCATCGGGCAGCCGATCTAGGGGGGTTGCAGAGGTCTTAGGGTACAGGGAGGCCAGTGAGTCCCAGCCTCTCCCTGGTATTCACTGAGCCTTTGGAGGCACCTGCTATAATAGAGCTATTGGTCCCACCTCTGCTGTCCCCTCAGGAATGACCTGCTCTGGCTGCATGCTGTCCTTGCTGTCATCTACCTCTCCCTCACTGTGGGCTTCATGCGGCACCACACCCAATCCATCAAGTACACAGAGGAGACCCTGGTGAGTGGTGGTAGGACTTTGGGGCCCTACACAAGCTCAGCAGAGCCTCTAGCCTGGTTGCATATTGGCCCTCACTTGGCATCACCTTTTGTTTTTTTGTCTCCTGGTGGATTGTTTTAAAATTTGGACATTTGCCCCACATTCTGCAGCTTGCTCTTTGATCTGTGGGGTTGGGCTGGATTGACTAAGACTAAGGAGAGAAGTTGAGGTTGAGGGCTTGCGTCAGCTCAGAGGCACCAGTGCCTGACCAGTGTGTCTGGCCTTGAATCTGCGCCCCAGCACAGCAGAAGAGAAGGGACATAGAGACTGAAGGAAGCCCTTCTTTCTGCGTCACGGCTCCAGCCCAGGTCTCCTCTGCTCTGCTAGGTGGCCCACTTGAGTCACTCTCACTCTCTGGGTGTTCCCTCAGCTCCTGCCTGCAAAGAGTGCTCACAGAGCTGCTTTGGAGATGAGTTCTTTGTAGCTGACAAAGACTGTAAATACAGTAGCATGCTGTATGCCCCACAAGGCCATGGGGCAAGAAATCCACACCTTCTGATTCTCTGCTTTCTTTCTGGAGACTGAAATGGGAGGGAAACCTAGGTCACCTGCAATGGCTCACCTGAGTGACTTTCTCTCCTGGTGTTTTTCTCTGGCAGGTGAGGCGCACCCTGTTCATCACTGGACTCCCTGGAGATGCCAAGGAAGAGAATGTGGAGAGGCACTTCTGGTAATGGGGCTAAAGGTCTTTCAAGGTACAGGGACAGTGAGGTCCACAGGTCAGGCATAGTAGGTGGACTCCACATGAGACCTGAGAGGGCCTGGCTCCTGCATCTGAGTATCAAATAGCAGCCAGATGCAGGTGCTGGGCAACAGACCTGCCAGGTGGCCTGTTCTCCACAGTCAGTGCTACTCCATGTGAACCGTATCCAGAGGCTGGGCCAGTTATGGTGTAAACAAAAACATTGAGAACACATGAGAAAGAAAATGTTTCACTCCTGGTCTGAGTGTTTGCTCTGCAGTTAAAGAGCCATGAGTGGAGCTTTTGTGACTAGAGCTAGACACTACAGCCAGGGAGGACTTTGGCAGTCAGTGGGTTGGTCCCAACCCTACCCAGCAGCTATCTGCTGAGGTCCTGGTTCTGCTGCCACAGCTCCTTTCTAGCAGCCCTGAATCCTGTGCAGTGTTAACACAGGTCATCCCTTCTTCAAAGCCCTCACTGGGACGTCATCTCTGTGTGTGGTCTCTGTCACTGAAATGTGAGCTTCTCCAGGGTCTGTTCCTAACACCACAAAGTAGCACATGGGGACTGTCATAGTCCTGGAGTGCCCAGGAAACTGGGTCCAGTTTTGTGTGTGGTATGGGCATTGCATGGTGCCTGCTGGCATGGACCTTGGAACTGGGCTGCCTGGATTTTTTGGCTTCTGGCTCTGACACTCACTACCTGTATGATCTTAGGCCTTAGTATTCCCAAACCTTACAGTATATGATGAGGGTTATATAAAGAAATGTATGTAACATTACCTAACTAATAGTGCATAGCCATTTTGCTGATTGTCACTATGAACACAGACATTTTCTGGCCTGAGGGTCTCTTGCTGTCATTAGACTCTCTAAAAGTCTGTGACCTTCAAATAGGTAGATACTGAACCTGAACAAACAACAAATTTCTTCTTTTGAGTGGTTAGAGAGGATAGTGGGTGTGGAGCTGAGGATAACACCCAGGGCTGAGACCCATTGAATACCACTGAGCTAGATTCCGGCCATGAGCTCATCTGATGGAAAGCCGACTAGGCATATGCTTGTCACTTCCAGGCAGTTCCTTTCATGCTGTTAAAATATGCTGGAAATTAACTCAGTGGGAGAGGGCTTGCTTAGCATGAGCAAGGCCCTGGGATCCATCTCTCCAGCCCTGAAAAAAAAAAAAAAGAGTCTCTGTACTAAACTTCAAAATTCCCCCTACTGGGGAGTGAATAAAAGAGAAAAGAGGCCACTGCCAGCACAAACCAAACAGTGCAGTGCCTACATCCTCCCATGGAGGCGAGTGGGGGTCTTCATCCTGGGCTGCCTCATCCCATAGCTGCAATTTGTCCCCCTGTGACAGGGATGCATACCCGACCTGTGAGGTGGCTGATGTCCAGCTGTGCTACAACGTGGCCAAGCTGATCTACCTGTGCGAGGAGAGGTAAGAGACAGGGCCCTGCCCTGAGGTTCCCTCACTCTTGGCTGGGCTGGACTCCTCCATGGGGAGGAAGGAATTGGGAATCACCCTACCTTTCTTGCTCAGAGCAGAGCCCTGTGCTCTGTTGGAGGCTGATAGCCAAAGTGGTGTGGGGCATCCACAGATTGTGATCTGGAGTCTGCCCATCCACACCCTCTCCCACATCCACAGAAAGAAGGCTGAGAAGAGCCTAGCCTACTACACAAACCTGCAGAAGAGGACGGGCCAACCAACCCTCATCAACCCCAAGCCCTGTGGCCAGTTCTCCTGCTGTGAAGTGTGGGGCTGCAGGCGGGTGAGCAGCAAGACCCAGTGCAGGTTCCCTGACCCATGGGGCCGTGTCACCCACAGGCTGTGTCTCCTGACAGGAGGATGCCATTGCCTACTACACACGCCTGTACAACCAGCTGCTGGAGAAGATCACGGAGGAAGAGTGCCAGGTCCAGGACCAGCCCCTGGGAATGGCCTTCGTCACCTTCCGAGAGAAGTCTATGGCTATCTAGTGAGTGCAGCTTGCCCAGCCTCCCTCATCTGACTCTATCACCATGTAGATCACTGGCTGTGTCCATGGGTGGAGATAGTACTGCCCTTGCTCCACAGGGAGCACAGCATGTGGGTGACTCTGAGGGACAGGGCTCACTGTGGGGGTCTGTGAGTGCTCTAAGAGCCTCACTGTGGTGGGAAAATAGGTGCTCCTAGGCCTACTAGGGGACATATGGGTGCTCTTGGGCCACACTATGTGGACTCATGGGTGTTCCTGAGCCTCACTGTGTGGGGCCCATGGGTATTACAGGGCAACAATATGGGAGCACATGGGTGCTCCAAGGTTTCACTGTGGACGCCCATGGGTATTCCTGGGCCTCACTGTGGGGACCAACAAATGTGCGAGGGCCTCAACGTGGGGGCCTGTACGTGATTCAGGTCTTCCCTGGGGGCAGCCATGGGTGCTCCAGAGCCTCACGGTGGGGGCTGTTGGGGCTCCAAGGTTTCACTGTGGACACGCATATGTGCTCTAGGACCCCATGTTAGCACTCATTGCTGCTCCAGTGTCTGACTGTGAGGGCCCACAGTGCTGCAGGGCCTCAAGATATGAGTGGTGAAGCCTAGGTCATGGCAGGAAGAAGAAAAATTGTCACAGCAGCCTCATGGGGTGCACTCAAGGAGCTGTGTGTCGCATGCGCACAGTTGGGAGCTGGAGGCAGACAGACTGATGCACAACCTGGCTGCTGAGCCTGCAGACATATGAAATGCCCATGGGGATGGTGGGGATGAAGCACAGTCTGGCCATAGTGAGCCAAGCATGACCTCTCCTCCACATGATCAGCTTTGTAAAAATAGCAGCAGTAAAGCCAAGGCTCCACGTTCTCTGCCTGCGCCATTCCTATGCACCGTGCTGCAGCGGGACCAGGCTCTGACTTCTCCTCTCTGCATTTCCTTGCAGCATCCTGAAGGACTTCAGAGCCTGCAAGTGTCAGAGCCTTCGGTGCAAAGGCGATCCCCAGCCGTCCTCCTACAGCAGAGAGCTCCACATCTCCAGGTGGAGAGTCGCCTTGGCTGCCTACCCCCAGGACATCTGCTGGTGAGGGCCTGTATGGGCAGGGTGGAGGGTGGCCTGGCTCCTGGAGGGGCCGCCTGTCACCTGGAGACCAGGTGTGACTTGACACCCAGTGGAAGTCTCCACAGAGCTCCTGAGGTCCTCTGGGCCAGCGTGGGGATGCTCAGAGCTTCTCTGTGTGTCACTCCACCAGGCAGTGCTGTCCAGCAGAAACACGGGGGGGTGAGGGTTGTACATGTGTCAGTTAGATTTCCTCATAGCCATGTTAGCAAAGAAAAGGAAACGACTGAAAGGAATTTTAGTAATAAATGTCTCCCCACGTATCCCAATTTTAACATTTCAGCATGGGATCTTTTTTTTTTTCTTGGTGGTACGGGGATGGAACACAAGCCAGGCAGGTGCTCAGCACCAAGCCACATCCCCAGCCACATTCTCCTTTTCATACTTAGTCTTCAAAATCTTCCACCACTTCTAGGTGCACCAGCCATGCCTCATATGCTCAATGGCCACCTGTGCTTGTGCCTGCTGTATTGGACAAGCATGGCCTTAGGGCAAGCTGGGGACCTGCCAGCGCTCTGAGCTGTGTCTAGGGCATGGGTGAGGTCGGGTCACAGCCGCCTGCCCAGGCTGCTTCGGCTGCTTGCACGAACGAGTTTTGGTGTTCCTCTCCACTGAATAAGAGCTTAGCCCTGACTACTTTGTTCACTGCTTCACAGGGTGTCCCAAGCATGGGACTGATGTGTGGATCTGTTCCTGGGGAAATGTGGGGCCTAGGCTGGCTCTAGCTGTCCTCATGCCCCACTGTCCCTGCCTGCCTCCCCCTTGACCCTAGCCCATGGCCCATTGGGAGGAAGGTAACGTGAGTCACGTGGCACTGCAGATGTCCAGGAAATGCCATGCAGGAGCTGTCTGTTCAGTTTGGTGCTCATGGCATCTCTATAGGGAGGCTTTGTGCTGGGCTTTGGCTGCCACCTGGACGTTGGCCTTGAGGTAGCTGAAGGTCAGTGCAGAGGACATGTCTTTCCTCCTGAGGCCTGCATGAACCTCAACCAGAGCCCTGGGCAAGTCATCTAGACTGCCTGAATCGGACCTGACCACCTCAGCTACAGCACAGCTGGTGCTGGTGGCCTGTGCTGGGGACAGAAGCTTCTGGACCATGTCCCCTCTGCAGGAAGAACCTCTCCATCCAGGGCCTCCGCTGGTGGTTACAGTGGCTCAGCATCAACTTCACCCTCTTCTTAGTGCTGTTCTTCCTGACCACACCCTCCATCATCCTGTCCACCATGGACAAGTTCAATGTCACCAAGCCCATCCACGCGCTGAACGTGAGTGACGCTGGCAGGAAGAAAGCATGGTGATTGGGGAGGAACTGGGGCTGAGGTCTGTAGGGCCCTGAACCAGAAAGCCCAGGCAATCAGCTCATGTCTGTGCTTCTAAGGCAGAAGAAGGCATGGCCATGTTTATTACCATGCCTTAGAGCAATGCAATATATACCTGCTCATTAGATGGAGTCAAACTAAAAAGGAGGGATCATTTGAGATGAACAAAGCATTTTAAGTAGAATGTTAGTTACTACACTCTAACATTTCTATATTAAGTAGAATGTTAGTTACTACATTCTACTTAACATTTAAGTAGAATGTTAAGTATTTTAAGTAGTTTGTTAGTTACTATCTAAAGTATTTTAGATAGAACGTTAAGTATATATTAAACATTGCATACACTGTGGCAGACATGAGGGGCTTATAATTACATCAGGACATAAAATGGTCTCTGAGCAATGGCTCCAGCAACATGCCAATGACACATGCATGCTAGACACTAGGGAGAAAGAGTGGGAAAGAATGAGAAGATCTTTCTTGATTGGGGTAGCATGAGTGATTTCTTTTACATTTCAGTTTCTGATAATCTTCTTACGAACTCATTTGTTGTACATAAATAACGAATTGTTTTCAAAGCACCTTAGAAGGCTGGGTGTGGTGGCATGCTCTTGTAATCCCTGCTACGTGGGAGGCTGAAGTAGGAGCATCACTTGAGCCCAGGAGTTCTACACAACATAGCAAAACTCCATCTCAGAAACAGAATTAAACAAGCTAAGATGAATCAAGGAGATAACAGCTAAACCACCCTAAATGAGCATGAGTAGAAAGAGACATTGATTTCTCTTCATAAGCTTGTTGAAATACCTCTGTGAATCTGTTATTCTTTCCAGAATATCAGATTGGCACTTAATAGCAGAATAACAGATTGGCACTTAATAACAGAATAACACTTGGCACTTTGTTAATGATCCTCCAGCAAGGCACCCTGGGTAGGAGCCCTGGGGCCTGGGGCCTGACGGATGAATTCTGAGCCTCAGTTTTCATCCCAGAACTGGAGTTAGAATACCTGCCATGTGACACCCCTCAGGCCATTGAGATGGCAGAGAAGCTAGTGTGCAGTTGATGTTCTTATCTGACTCAATGTATAGTAAAAACTATTAAAATATGCATTAGCAGTGAGGTTTCAATTTGCAGCAACAATGCCATCATTTCCGTGCCAATTCTTTTTTTTTTTTTTTTTTTTTTTCTCTCCCAGTATTAAGGGTTGAACCAAGGGCCTTTGCACTGAGCTACATCTCTAGCACTTCTTATTTTTCATTTTGAGACAGGCTCTCCCGGAGTCACTAAGTGCCTCAGGCTGGACTCAAACTTGCAGTTTTCCAACCTAATCCTAACAGAGTACTGGGATTCCAGTCTTGCACCACCGCACCAGTCTTTTGATGTAGAGAAGAGTTCTGCTTCTTAGTTCCCCATTCTCTGTTTTATGTGAGCTACGTTCTTATTTCACATTTGTGATTCCAGTTTGTCTTTCTCTAAAGCAAAGCAGGAATTTGGGCTGTGGGTAGAGCTCAGTGGTAGAGTATGTGGTTTTTGTTTTTTGTGTTTTATGTTTTCTTTGGTGGTGCTTGACATCAAACCTAGGGCCATAAGCATGCTAGGCAAGTCTGCCACAGAGCTACCTCCAGCCCCAATTTAGTTTTCAAAGAGAATATATTGTTATGTTCATTTGATCAGAGAAAATAAGTTAATCGAATCACAAAATGACAGTATCAACTAGAATCAGCATAAACAGGATTGGGATCGACCACCACAGAGTCCTGGTAAGCTACAACTGGCCTAGTGGCCTGGAGAGGAACCTGGCCAAAGCACTCAATTGACCCTGAGTATTAGCTATTGGTTTCCTGTAGGAAATGAAGACTCTTGCCTAATCTGGTCTGTCACATAAGTGGAGTTCCATTGTACCTGAAAGTGCTTTCTTTGGTATAGAGAGCTATAGTACTATAAGGTGCTGCTGTTTATTCAGCCAGCATTTGAGGTCTGTGCCCACACAACGCTGGTTCTGGGGGAAGACCAGAACCTACCCCTGGAGCCCACTGAGCCCTGGCCCAACAGGCCATGGCCTCAGCATCATGCTCCACAGACCTTCCCACTCTCTGTGCTGGGCCTTGTCTTCCAGAACCCAATCATCAGCCAGTTCTTCCCAACCCTCCTCCTCTGGTCCTTCTCGGCCCTGCTCCCTACCATTGTCTACTACTCAACGCTGCTGGAGTCTCACTGGACCAAGTGAGTGCTGAGCCTCGAGGTCTCCCTGTGGAGGACCCTGGACTACAGCTGGGGCATTGGGCACAAGGCAGGTCTCACTGAGGCATCTGGAGCATTTGGGACCATGAGTGAGTGCTCACCTCTGGCTTCCCGCAGGTCAGGGGAAAACTGGAACATGATGACCAAGGTCTACATATTCTTGATCTTCATGGTGCTGATCCTGCCCTCCCTTGGCCTCACCAGGTATATCCCGCCATCTCCTGCCCTAAGTTCAGAATCAGGGCCACATCTGTAGAGCACTGCTACTAGGGGAATGGAAATGGTTTTGGAAACAACTCTTGGGCCTGTGGTAACCAGTTGAAGTGCAGTTGTGCTGGCCCATTGATTCTCTTGGAAATACCATCGTTCTTGGGGTAAAGGGTTAGCTTACAAACAAACTTATTGAAGACCCTCCCCCCGCACCCACACACACTTTGGTAGAGTCTAATCATAGCTGTATATAACTCAAGGAGGAGAGTTTCCCTGAAAGCTGCCTTGTGAGTCACGCTGTGTAGGTGGCATCAGAGAAAACAATGGTGGATTTCAAAATTCAGCCTCTTTTTTTTTTTGTGGGTACCGGGGGTCGACCTCAGGACCTCGCGCGCCAGCAGGCGCCCGTGCCGCTGAGCGATATCACCGGCCCCTTTTTCGTATATGGGTTCCGGGAGTCGAACTCGGGCCCTCGCACTTGCCAGGCAGGCGCTTACGCTGCTGAGCCATCTCACTGGCCCATCAGCCTCTTTTTATAGTGGAACAAAATGGGAATGTGTTGTGATCACATGGAGTATTAGAATTAGACTCTCAGAGGCTGGGGTCCCAGTCCAGTGACAGAACGTTTGCCTCCCATGTACAAACCCCTGGGTCCCATCCCCAGCTCCAGAGAAGTAGGGAAGGGCAGAGGGAAAGTCTAAGCAGATAGAAAAGGAAGAAATTAACTCAGAAAATTCACTTGCCTTTCAGCTTGGATTTTTTCTTCCGGTGGCTCTTTGACAACACTTCCTCGGATGGCCCTGTAAGGTTGGAGTAAGTATCAGCCAAGTCAGGTCCTGGAGCCGTAGTCTGGGGTACACTCCATGCATGGTAGCTGTGCTTCAGACCAAGCTTCCTCCTCAGACATCAGGCACCAAGGCTCCCTTGTTCCAGGTGTCTGGGATGCACATAAGCTGTTTTTCGAACAAACCTCAAGTTTGGCACTGTCAGTCTTTGAAACTAACCAAGCACAGCCACAGAGGCAGGAAGTGACAGGGCTCAAGGATGCCAGGTAGCCTGAAAGGAGAAGAGTCATTAAACACAGCAGCAGAATGACTGGTCTGGAGATTATTTTTGTCAAAAGAATGGCTGCTCTGTGTCCTTGTTAGTGTTGTAAGATTATACCTTGCCCTCATCATAGCAATAGCAGTTGTTTAAGAAGGCACTATGCCAAATGTTTCAAACAATTTTTTTCTGTTTTAAACATTATAATAGGCTATCAAGTAGCTACTGATATCATCTTCATTTACAGATGAAGAGACTAAGGCTCGGAGATGATGAGTGACTCACCAAGGGTTACCCAGCTACAGTGGTGCCTCAGTTCAGGAACTTAATTCTTTTCGTGATTCTGCTAACAAACCAAATTGGACAAGAACCGAATCAAACTTACCATTAGGTCAACATTGAACCTAACCATTGAATATGATTGGGCTCTTGTCCAAATCAGTTTACGACCAGAATCGTTGAAAGACTTAGTTTGTGAACTGACGCGCCACTGTAGTTAAGAGGCAGAGCTGGGATTCAACCCAGCGTTCACAGAGGCTAGAGGTCGAGACTGATTTTCTGAGGGTGTGGTTACAGGCAGGCTGGATGCTTACTGTGCCAATGTGTGGATTTTTGTAAATGAGTTTTTGCTGGGGAGGCTGAGGGCTGAGGAGCTGGCAGTCACAGCCCAATGCACATGTACCCAACCAGCTCTCATGCAGGTTGACATGATGTCCAGATCAACAGACCCAATGGCCAGCTCTCCTCTTCTGTGATCTGTCAGCCTCCCAAGAATATGCCCAGTGGATGCCCAGCCTGGGCTCATCATTCCTAACCTCCCTAGGGGTACTTTAACTCTCCCAACTCTAGACATTACAGCCTGAGGGCTCAGCCCTTGGTCCTTGTGTTCAGTCCTCTCAAAGACTACAGCTCCTGTACCACTCAGTTGCTGCATTAAAATATGTCAGCAAGGAGCCCTGGACCCAGCTCAGTGGCAGAGCCCATGCTTAGTGGGTGCCAGGCCGGAGTTAGACACCAGCACCCAACACATGCAGACCACATCCTCTTATATCACCCTACCTGCACCTGCTGACTGTCCTGCCTCTGCCTCAGATGGAGCTCTGCCAGACACTGCAGATGTCCCTCCCCAAATGCTGGCTTTATGCCCAGGCCTGATACTCCTACCAAGCCTCTTTCCATAGTGTCTAGTTGCTCTGTGGAGAGCCTTGCAGTTCACGGGGTCCCCTTCCTTTCCCTCCACACCACACCCTATCCATCAGCAAAACCTACAGCTCTGTCTCTGAGGTTATCCAGACCCTGCCCACACCACTCCACCTCCACCACACCTCTGTCTGGGGAACTCAGGCCAGCATGAAGCTATCTGCATGGTCTCCCTGCCCCTAAGCTGTCACTTCAGGGCGGCCCCCTGCTCCAAGAGGCCCCCCAACCTTTCCACGCTCAGTGCCACCTTTCCCCCCCCCGCCCCAGTGTGTTCCGTGGAAGGGCCAGACTCCCCACTCCTCAGATGTGCCATTTTCTACACCCACTTCCTCTGGGGCCAAGAGAGCTCCCTTTTTCGGTCCCTGCACTCACCTCATGAGAGAGGCTCCCCGACCCCGTCCTGACACCATGAGATTCTCCTGCCTGCTGAGATCCTCAGAGCAATGACTGTGGACAGTGTGTGTCTGTATCCCTCAGATCATGTGTAAAAGCAAAGTGCTTCAAGTGTGTGACTCCCTTCAGTGGGGAAGAGGCTCACACACTGGCCCTGTCTCCAGGTGTGTCTTCCTGCCGGACCAGGGTGCCTTCTTCGTGAACTATGTGATCGCCTCGGCCTTCGTCGGCAATGGCATGGAGCTGCTGCGGCTGCCAGGCCTCATCCTCTACACCTTCCGCATGGTCGTGGCCAGGACGGCCGCTGACCGCAAGAACATCAAGCAGGTGGTGCCTCTGACTCCCTCTGACCCCCAGGCCTCTCACCTACACCCAGCTCAGGTTTTGCCCACCCCTGCTTCTTGCACCTGGACCAGGGTCACCTCTGCTGGGAGCTTCTCCACAACATGGCTCCTTAGTGTGGGGATGGAGGAGAGAGCTTGGGACTTTTGCACTGTGTCCAGTTTGGCTGCATCCATCCATCCATACATCTAGAGTCCCCAGGTTCCTGGGCCCCAGCTGGCGCTCGGTGGTAGAACACTGCTTAGGAAGCCCCAGGCCCTGGGTTCCATCCCCAGCATGAAGAAAGGACAGGATGGGGTTGAGAGCGCAACCCATGCCTTTCCATGGACATCCATTTGCATGTGTTCTTAGCAGAGCCCAGGTATCAAAGGCATTTTGAATTTGTAGTATTTCTTCCAGCACTCCCTAAATTAGATGGCATGGGGGCCTCTCTCACTCCCTCTGCCTTGGTGGGTGCTGTGAGACAGGCAAGTATAATCTGTTTAATCCTCGGGGTCCCCTTGTGAGACCATCAGCACTAGTGTTCCTGTTTTACACAAGCACAAATTAAGCTGGTCGAGGACACATGACCAGAAGGGTCTGAGCTGGTGTTTCGTGTGGTGCCAAGCCCAGGAATCACTCTACAACTGTCCTTAGGCCAGCTCTGCCTCATGGCCACTGACTCCAATCCCTGTGCCCTGGACACCTGTGTGGGCACAGTGTCCCCTTCCCGGGAAGCCTGTGTGCGCACAGTGTCCCCTTCCCTGGAGGTTTGGCTGTGCACGGTGTCCCCTTCCTGGGGGCCTCTCTCTGCATTCCGTCACCTTCAGTAGAGGCCTGATCATCGCTGCCTCCCTGTGCCCTGGGCACAGACTTGAGAAGCTGCCACGGGCTGGACAGGGGCCCCGATTCCTCCCGCAGAGGGTGGCTGAGGGTCTCTTGCCTCACAACCTCCTGCTCCCAGAACCAGGCCTACCAGTTCGAGTTTGGAGCCATGTACGCCTGGATGCTGTGCATCTTCACCGTCATTATGGCCTATAGCATCACCTGCCCCATTATCGTGCCATTCGGTGAGTGGCCCTCATGCCCACACACATGTCCCTCAGGGACAGCCTTCATGGTCACATGGAGCCCCAGCTCAGTGGACCTCTTGTGGCCACTGAAACCACTGCTGCCAGGGAAACACGTGGCACCAAACCTCACCTCATGTCTGAATGAACTCTGTCTGCTGGCATCCAACTGCGACCTCCCTTAGTGCTTCTGTGTGACCTTGTCTGTGGGCTAACCCTGTCACCGGCTCACTCTTGGCTTTGTGTGCATGCTGGGGATCAACCCGAGGGCTCCACACGTGCTCAGCCTGCCCTCTGCCACTGAGCTCCACCAGCCCCCGCCTAAGAGCTTGCACCTTACACCAGCACTGTACTGCTGCTGCCGCCACCACCGCCGCTGCCGTTGCTGCCGCTGCCACCTCAGCCAGCAAGGCTGGAACAGCTCAGTGGAGCACTGCTGAGCACATGCCAGGCCTTGGGCTCCATCTCCCCAGCCCTGGAAAAACAAGAAAGCCAGCACCCACCTTCTGTGCCCTGCTGGTTCAGAGCCTCAGGCTCCTTGGACTGTGAGGAGGGAGGTGGTTGGGGAGTCCTGAGGGCTGGCTCAGCGTGGGAGGTGAGTAGGCCTGGGCCAGGTACTCTGTGGTCCAGGGCAGAATCACAGGGGCTCCCATTCCCTCAGAGTCAGGGAGAAGTGAGGGAGGGAGAAGCTAGCAGCCAGGATGTGCTTTTGCCCAATTTCAGCCTCAGACTTTGCTCAGCACACCACCCCTAGCTCCCATGCGGACTAGCCACCCTCTGAGGACAGGTGGCCACCACTCACAGCCCACCTTCGCAGGCCCTCCCTGGGAAAGGCAAGGGTACTTGGAAGTGACGTGGCACTTCCCTCCTGTCCTCTGCCTCTTGCACACACACCCCCACCCACTGGGAGCTCAGAGCCAGCTCGTGCTGTTGTCTCTCTGCTTAGAGGATGTGAGTTCAGCCCACCCACTCACAGTCCACCTTCACAGGCCTCATCTACATCCTGCTCAAGCACATTGTGGACCGGCACAACCTCTACTTCGTCTATCTCCCGGCCAAGCTGGAGAAGAGGCTGCACTTCGCTGCCGTGAACCAGGCCTTGGCTGCACCCATCCTCTGCCTCTTCTGGCTCTTCTTCTTCTCCTTCCTGCGCCTGGGTGAGTGCTCTCTCTGACCTGGGCCAGCCCTCTGCCTCACAGTCCCACATCTGCCCATGCCAGCCAGTCATCAAGTACTAACTGAGTGTCTGATCAGAGAGAGCATGGCGCCCAGGCAGGCTGGCTGTGTGGTGTCCATGACCAGCACGCCAGCTGTTCCTCCACAGACATACCAGGCTGAGGACAGCCCTAGGGGACTGAGCCAAAGAAGGGAAGCTGTTCTAGATTGCTCCTAAGGGTACTGGGGTGTTCTTGACCTCACTATCCACAGTGTGGAGGAGATGGAGGAGACAGAGGGACAAGGACACTCAAGCAAAGTCAGGAGACCTATGGGTCACCTCTGTTCCCAGCTGTAGGGACTCCATTCTGACTGCTAGATGAGGCTGGGCTGCAGGGCCAGGCAGAGGGAGGCTCATTCCTGCAGTAGACAGTCCCCCACCCCAGGACCAGCATCTCTCTCCCCAGGTCTGCGCGCCCCTGCCACCCTCTTCACCCTCCTGGTCGTGCTGCTCACCATTCTGGTCTGCCTGGCCTATACCTGCTTTGGCTGCTTCCGGCACCTCAGCCCTCTGTACTACAAGGTACAGGATCCAAGGAGACCATGGTGTCCCCACCCCTTCCTGAGTCAAAAGAGCAGCAGCCTTCTCCAGATCCACCCCCTCCCTGGGAAAGGCAAGGGTACTTGGATGTGAAGTGGCACTTCCCTCCCCACCTCTGCCTCTTGCACACACACCGCCACCCGCTGGGAGCTCCGAGCCAGCTGGCACTGCTGTTCTGGTGTCAAGTTGTCTGTCTGCTGAGAAGGTGTGAGTTCAGGGAGATCACTTATTTTCATCGTGTACCTCTTCACTGTTTTCTACAGACAGAAGAATCTACAAACCAGGAAGGAAGGGAGGCCCAGGAGCTTCCACCACTCACAGTAAGCCATCTGCTGCTTGCCTACTGTTTGCTGCCCTTGCTGCTCTGGTGGTATAAGTCCCATGTGCCTTGCCCATCCCTTGCTAAGACAGACCTTTGATCACGGGGCAGGCATGTTTCTGAATTAGTGTCAATGGAGAAGGAATCCCCTTCCCTTGGGACCTTTGTTTTGTTGGGTTTGTTTTTTGTTTTTTTTTTCCTGTGCAGCACTGGGCATCAAACCCAGGGCCTTGAACACACTGGGCCAGTGCTGCACCCCTCAGCCCCAACCTGGCTATCTGAACCTTATCACTCACTGAGGAGGTGACTGGTCTCTCCACTGTGTGCCCACTCTGAGGCCAGCCCCTGCTCGCTTCTTTTTCTGCAATACCTGTGTTTGTGAGTCTGGGCTTTATCACCAGCCACTCAGCTGCCCTATGAGGCCCTTACTGGCATCGGAATGTTCCAGACAAACCCCTTGCTTCTCCCTGCCTCTGGCCTCTGGGGTCCTGCTCCTGCGAGCTGGGTCACAGAGCACAAGGCTAGGATGGGGCTGGCCTCCTCTAGTATTCTTCCCAGTTGTCGGGCACTCTCATCAGTGTCTGTCCCTAGGTGAGCCCTAGAGGACAAGGTCCTGGACCCCTAGGCCAGGGAAAGGCAGGACAAAGGGAGGGTGGAAACCCTTCTAGGAGGAGTGGGGCAGGCTCAGGGCCCAGCCAGGCAACTGCAGCACAGACTGGGAGGAAACATTTCAAGCCCGGTGTAGACAGATTTGTTCCCCCGTAAAGTGAGAGATCCTAGAATCCTGTGCTGAGAATTGAAGGCAGCTTGTCTGTTGTGCTGCCTTCTGTATGATCATAAGAACAAGGACCAGGTTGTGGTGTGTTTTCTGTTTTGCCTGGGTGTTTGGGAAGTTCTGCAGGTGGCATATTTTGGGTAGCACTAACTCCCATTTGCTGGCAGCCCTATGTACCACGGATCCTGAGTAGTCTGGCCTCGGAGAGGACAGCCCTGTCCTTGCAACAGCAGCAGACCTATGGCACCATCCATCATGTCAGTGGGAACCTTCCCAAGCAGGACACCGCCTATAGCCCAGAGGACAGTGCAGTTACTGCCCCCTCCACTATGGGCTACCTGTGAAGATGCTACCTCCAGACCAGAAGGGGCTCAGCCCTGACGAGGGCTGGGCTCCCAGTAGGGCCACAGTGGAGGTGGACCTTCCTCTTTCCCCCTGAGCCCTGCCCCTGTGCTTTGAGCTCTGTGGCTGGGACAGTCCCCCAGGTTCTGAAGCCAAGATCACGTGTTTGAAGTTTTATTTCCCAAGTTGGTCCTGAGAACGATGTTGGCCATGGGGAGCCATGTGACAAGGGGAATATCAGGTATCCTCCCACAGCAGTGATCAGTGCCTGGCCAATCTCCGGGGGCTCTGTGGTGGGACCTGGGTCACCTTATTGCAGGCAGAGATGATGGAGACCATTAATAAAGTGCCTTTGGCTGAGGCTGGTGGTCAAGCATGTGAAGTGTTGGGTTAAGGCAGGCAGTGTTGGGTTAAGGTATGAGAGGGTGTGAGCCTGGCAGAAAGACTGGAAGGCAACGGCATCTTTCTTCCTTAGGTTCCCACAGCACTATGGACTTTTGTCCAGAAGTCTCCTCCCTGGGGCCTGCAGAGGGTGGAGGTGGGGAAGGCACAGGGCCAGGGTCTTGCTTTGGGGCAGAGTCTGGTCTGGGGCTGGAAGGGCATAGTGCCTCCATGTGGCCCCATTGTCCACCTGACTCCATGTCCCTGCCCAGGAACATCCCACACCCCACAGACCTGGCCCCTGGTCCCCCCAGCCTTCCTAGCTGCCACTGCTCCAAGCTGGGCAGGGGAAGAGAAAGTGGTGCCACCTTCTTTTCGGGGTCACTGGACTGGGTGGGACCACAGCACAGATGGCTGTGCATTGGAAGGAGAGCCCCAATGGGTGGCCTAGGGCATCACATGCCATTTGTCTCCCAAGGCTGAGAAATGACATAGTTTATCATCCAAACATGTGGCTTAATGGGGTAGGGTAAGCCTGGGCCTCCCAAGGCTTAGGGTTCCAGTTTAAGGGTAGCAGCCCCAAGAACAGGAGGGGTCTGCAGCTGGGGTGGCCACACTCCACCCTGCTGGTCACTCTCCACCAGTGTCACAAACTGGGCCAGTAGCTCAGGCTCCTTCAGGGCAGGGAAGTGGCCCCTGGCTTGGCCAGGTATTCAGTGGTCCAGGACAGAATCACAGGCTCCCATTCCCTAAGGTCCAGCTTTGCTCAACCCCCACCCCCAGCTCCCTCCAAGGGAAGGGGCCTAGGTCCTGTGGCCCATCAGCCACCCACTCACAGCCCACCTCCCCAGCCTTCATCTACATCCTGCTCAAGCATATGGTGGACTGGCACAACCTCTACTTGGTCTATATCCTGGCCAAGCTGGACGTGTGGCTGAGGCAGAGCCTGGTGTGGGGTGGAAATGGGATGGGGCATCACAAGTCGCACTGTCCACCCAGACTCTGGATCCTTGTCAGGCCATGCCCCACAGCCCTGTGGCCTGCACCTTCTAGGCCTGGCCCTGGATCCCTCCCACCAGCCTGGCTCCTGCTACTCCTAGCCAGACAGTGGAGGCTATGAAGGCACCCCTTCCACTTGGGGTCCCAAGGGAAGGCAGAACCCTGGCACAGACAGCTGTGCTAGGAAGGGGAGCACTGCATGTCATTTGTCTCCAGCAGTTCTGAAAGTGACATCATTTATCATCCAAGCGTGTGGCTTCACAGGGGAATGGGGTGAGGGTGGGGTGGGCCTGGGCCCCCAGGCCTTAGGGTTGGGATTCAGGGGAGCACCCCAAGAGCAAGCAGGACAGGCTGGTGGCTAGAGAGGCCACACTGCACCCAGCAGGTCACTGTCGCTCCACCAAAGTCACAAACTTGCGGATGTCCTGGGCCAGCAGCTCGGGCTCCTCCAGGGCAGCAAAGTGGCCCCCACGGGCCATGTAGGAGTAGGAGAGGAGCTTGGGGTACTTGGCTCTCACCCACTTCTCAGGGACATGCAGTAACTCACAGGGGAAGGCAGCAAAGCCGGTGGGCACGAAGACCTTCATCCTAAAAGGACATAGGGCCATGGAGGAGTCTGAGGGTCACATGCAGCCATACAGAAAAGGCAGACCGGGGCTGTCATTGGCCACCTACCCACCATTAGTTCCACCTTCCTGGGCACCTCCCTTCCCTGGCAGGAGTCTGGGGCAGCCTGTGGCACCAACCTTTGCTGCTTTCCCAGATCCCCCAGCTCTATCCAAGTTCTAGCCCCAGCTGCCCCTCACCGCTGGCCACACTCACCCCTCATGCTTCTGGGTCATTAGGCCCTGGCCCAGGTTCTCCTTGTAGTAGCGCTGGGAGGATGTGATGGTCCCTGTCGTCCAGTAGAGCATGATGTTGGTTAGCAGGTCATCCAGGGAGAACTTCCTGGGAAGCACAATGGGAAGCCAGGCTGAGGCAGGAACAGGGCACAGCAGGCAGAGTACCGCACAGCCTCACGCCTGGAGCGCTGAGCCCCCATAGCTAGGCTAGCCAGATGCTGCAGGAGCCTCTCCAGAGCCCCTGGCTACAGGTGTGACAAAGCCTGAGTCAGTCAGGGAGTTGGAGTCATGCACTGCAGAGGCTGCAGCCTGCCCATCCTATAGCCGCTTCCAGTCAGCCCCTCACAACACACAGCTGGCCACCCAGGGACTCGGGAGGAGAGGCCCAGGCTTCAGGGGACACTGCGTCTGGATACCCTGTACTGCTCTTATTCCTCATCGCCCCTGCCGTGAGGCATGGAGCAGGTCACCAGACCTATGGGTGCCTCCACACCCCCATACACACGAGGCCATGATAGCCGTGGGGTTAGGGTTTGTGGGAAAGCCCAGGACACTGGGCCTACCAAGACCAACAGGGGAGAGGACGAAAAGGAGGTTGAGGGGTGGACAAGGGGCCTCACTTCTCCAGGCCTCCGTCCTCCAGGTCTCGGAATTCTGCATTGGTCCAGGTGGAAAACTTCTCCAGGATGTAGGCAGCCAGTCCCACTGGAGAGTCATTCAGAGCACAGCCTGTGTGGAAGAGGCACGGCAAGACTCAGGCTTGCATACCACCTGCCCTAACTCTGGGGTTCTCACACCCCACTTCCCAAGCCTCCGGCCTCTGTACCCCCAGAGGTGAACCGGGATAATCCCTCCCACATCTGGTGATGTCTCACATACTACAGGCATAGCTTCCTTCAGACTGAAAGATGTACAGCTCTGAGACTGGTGAGATCTGAGTAAGAAATATATAGGAATGGGGCTTTTACTTTATCTATTTAGCAGTGATGGGTATTAAACCCAGGGCCTCATGCATGTAAAGTGCTTTACGACTGAGTCACAACTCAGCCCAGCCCACAATGCTGATTGTAAAAAGGGTCATTTTTTTCTTTTTTGGGTGGTGGCGTTTTTTTTTCAGGGAGGAAGGAGAACTTACAAGTGATTTCTCCCTCTGCTTTATGCCTCTGTGTCTTAAAATTTTTTACAATGAATATATACTTTGTAACTGGAGCAAAAACTTTTATAAGGTGCTATTGTGCTCATGAGCTGCCTCAGGTGAGAGATTGTGGGGTTGCCATGAAAACTAGGAAAGGCTTTAGTGTGGGCAGAATGACTTTAGGAACTGGCCAGTAGGACCCAGAGCTGAGCCCATGGGCACTTCTGGGGTCATCTGTTCCTCTAGCTCCCTGTCTTCCCTTGTCTTTACAGCTTTCTCAGTTATGTAACACTGGGAGTGAGAAAAACTATTCCTGTCCATAAAAGATCAACTGAGTTTTATCCAGTGGCTATGTATTACTCTGTGGATGTGGATGGGTTCTGCCTCCATTAGCTAATTAAATTGTTTTCTTGCTTGCCTCTGAATTCTTGTTGTTTTGTAATATTTTACTGACCAGTTTATGAGTTAATGAGTTCAATAAGATCTTGGACATGTGTTCATTTTCTATATGCATGAGAAGTGTGATTTTTAGCTTTTTTAAAAATTGGGTTTCAACAGGATCCTGGTAGCAGAAGTAGTTGCTGGGCCTCCTCACTGTTTGGGGGAAGTCCTCCAGTCCCTGGGCATACACTCCTTTTGCCCCATCTCCACAAGCTGCACAAAGCCAGGCTTCTCCACCCCCTGCCTCCTCCTTCCCTCTGCTTCTTAGTACTCAGCATGACACAGGCTAGGAGTGGAGGTGAAGGGTCAGGAACCAAAGCCATTGTGAATCCTGTATCAGCTAAACAACTGTATCAGCCTGGAACTGGATGGCCATATGCAAACTCACTTCTCTAAGGGAATACCATTAAGGATTAAAAGATCTCTGAATCCCTTACAGGGGTTTTCACCTGTGAGCAGTGTCCTGGAGACCATGAAGTCCCCCACCCCTGGGTGCTCACCTACAGTGTCCGGCTTGGTGGCCTGGATGTGCAAGTAGCCACTCTCCCTCATGATGCTGTAGAAAACCTTTTCCTTGAAGGGGTAGAGCAGCTCCGTATCTCTCTTGGTATAGCCAAGAAGCCCCCCAATACGTTGCCCCAGGAGAAGGGTCAGGGTGTAGACACTTCTTGAAATAAATGCCATATTCAAGTGCAGGCCTTTCACGTGGCTGAGGGCAGAGAGCAGCAGGTGAGGCTGGGCTTGCATTGAGGGAGGCAGGCAGACACAGGCGAGGGCAGAGCCCAGTGGGGACAGCCTCCCTGCTCTCCCCACCTGGGTGGCCCCTGTTACATGGGGCCAGGTCAGCTGCTGGCAAGCAGGGCTGTTACGAGCAGCTGTGCCCAGCAGCATGTCCTCTTGGCCATGTATTTCTGATGGGACCTCACCTGGGCACCAGCTGGGCCATGTTGGTGCAGATCAGGGACCCCCAGTCTCCTCCCTGAATGTAGAACTCCTGGAAGCCCAACCGCAGCATCAGCTTGTAAAAGATCCTGGCGGTGGCCACTGTACCCAGGCCTGGTTGTGAAGAAGAGGAAAACAGAGTCACAAGGAAGTCACTCCCAGAGCGTGAGGTGCCCCATAAACTCCTCAGACTCAATGCCTCCACTGGTGGTGAGGCCAGCTCCCCACAGGGAGAAGAGGCCCAGCATGACACCATGTGGCCAGCACCTGCCTCAGATCAGGCAGTGAGCAGACAGCACTGCTCTGCCGGGCTCCGGTAGCCTTGCTAGCCTGGAAAGACCTCAGGCAAGATCCCGGGCGAGCTGGCGCTTTAGCACAAGAATGCCTCTCAGAGGCCTCCTGTGTCATCCTCCCCAAGAGCCAGGTGGGAAGCCCAGGCCATGCTTGGTAGGACAGGGTGTTCTCAACCTCTGGCAGCTCCTTACCCTTCTTGCTGGATGCCTCTGAGAAGCCGTAGCCAGGGATGGAGGGGCAGATGACTTCAAACACATGTTCATCACTTAGGCCGTGGCTCTTGGGGTCCGTCAGGAGTGGGATGATCTTATAAAACTCGTAGAAGGAGCCGGGCCAGCCATGCACCATCAGCAAGGGCTTTGGGGTACAGCCTGAGGGCAGCTGTGGGGGCTTTGCATGGACAAAGTGGATGTCCAGCCCTGGGGACAGAATGCAGTCAGGGTGGCACAGGCACTGGATGCTGCTGAACTCAAGGCCCCGTGGGACTGGCCACAATCACCTCAACTCACAATGCACTCCCACCATGCCATGTCCTTAGATATCAAGACGCCCCCACGCAAGGAAGCACAGCCAGTCTGTGCCCACATGGCTGGGCTCCCAGGCCAAGGTAGTCCCTGGCTCAGAGTACAGCTGTGTATTTTATTTATTAATTTTTTCTGGTGTTTTTGAGACAGTGTCTCACTAGTCCAGGCTGACCATGGCCTTGCAGTGATCATCCTGGCTTCAGTCTCCCAAGTGTTTCTGTGGTATGCAGCATGGTCCCCCCACCCCAACCAACAGAGCTGCATAATTTAAAAGTTGGGTGGGGGGAGAGGGAGGTCTGGAGATCCAGCAATAAAGGGTTAATCAGTTAGATTATAGTTTAATGGTAACTATACTAGAATGCAATGTAGTCACTGAAAGTAACAGTGTAGATGTATGTTTAACACAGAAAATAGTTTATTGCTACATGGTAAAAGCAAATCACTTCAGATCCATTGTATGATCCACTTTTGTCAGTTATATGTTTGCAATTTTATGTGGGTGCTTCTCAACTTACATGATAAACCTATCTTAAATTGAAAATTTCTTCAGTCTAAAATGCATTTAAGGAAGATGGCACAGTGGTGAACACTAGAGAAAGCATGTCTGAGATTTGAAGTCCAGGCACTGGAACATAGCAACATGAGGAACAGGAGGAGGGAAGTGGGTCCCTGAGAGCCAGAAAGGATCTGAGGTGAGAACTGAAGCCTATGGGGAGAGTGAAGAGAGAGACTTCAGAGAAGAAGGAGGAGGTGGCAAGCGACACTTTTCTCCATGAGCCCTGACTCTGCATGGGAGGGGTGGCTCCAACCTGCAGACACACAGTGACTGCTGGCAACCCCAGAGGCCTCCACAAAGAAATGAACCACTGGAATGGAGCAGTGGATTCAGCAGACTGCAGTGGCTGGTGAGTTTGGTTCAGATGTCCCCCAGGAGAGGGCAATTGGCTGGTAGCCATCTTGCAGAGGGGCCAACTGAGCTCAGAACACAGAACAGCTGCAGGCTGGCTCCATCAAGCAGCTGCCAGTGTCAGAGTGAGGCTGCAGAGTTCAAGTCGGAAGGAGGTCAAGTAGCTGAGTTAAAGCCAGCAAACAGCCAAGTTCAAGCTGGTAGGAGGCACAAAGAGTGCTGCAGGTTGAACAAAATGGGTTCCAGCCTCACAGCCAGAAACCAACCTGAACTTCTGAACTAAAGGTGCAGGCTTGCTGAGATTATCCACTACCCCGCCATAAATCTACAGCTGCCTTGTTGCGATTAATGAACTCGGATCTGGGCCCTGTCTGCCCACTCTATCAGCGACAGCAGGGACATGCCTTAAAGTAGACATTTTTTTTCTTATTTTCTTTTTTCTTTCTAGTTTTTTTTTTTTTTCGTTTGTTTTTTTTGTGTGTGTGTGGGTACCGGGGGTCGACCTCAGGACCTCGCGTGCCAGCAGGCGCCCGTGCTGCTGAGCGATATCACCGGCCCCTTTTTCGTATGTGGGTTCTGGGAGTCGAACTCAGGCCCTTGCGCTTGCCAGGCAGGTGCTTACGCCGCTGAGCCATCTCACCGGCCCTGTTCTTTTTTTTTAATATGAGTGTGAACACTGTTTCTAGTTTTTTTGTTGTTGCTGCTCTGTTCTGTTATTTCTTCCTTCTCTTTCCCTCGTCGTCTTCACCAGTTTCCAAAAGTTTACATAATCTTCCTTTGTCCTCCAGCCTTGCTTCTAATCTCTTCTTCTTCTCCTTCTCCTTCTCCTTCTTCTCCTCCTCCTCCTCCTCCTCCTATTTCCCTATTTTTCCCCCCTAACTGCTTTTAAGTTTTCTCCCCTGAGGATGTAATCATCATGCTGAGGGCTTATTTACTGTGTATTGTTTTAGATTCTGTCATATAACCACAAATCTAGTTCATAAAGTTAAAGGTGGCAAATTAATAGTTACCACAGTTTGTCATTTTCTAGGCTGTGTTTGATGCTACTGTTATTGATGATTGTACTAAGTTAGCCAAGATGACATAATTGTTCTAATCAGTTGTTCTTCTTGGTGTGCTAAGACTGAGATTGCCTAAGGGTCATAAAAAATACTATAGGCCAGTGCTAAAGAACCAAGGGCTAGGCCAAATAGGCAGCAACTTCTCATCCCCAATAAATTGAAGAGGTGGGATCTTGCAACAGACTCAAAACCCAAAGGCCAGCTATACCTGGAAGACATCTCTGAGAAATAGTCATTTTCTAAGGGTTCTCAATACTAGTAATAAAGCTACTGCCATAAGCACTATATAAGCATCAACCCAGGACTTACACTAAAAAAAGAAAAAGGAAAAGAAAATAAGAAGACACTTAAGCAAGATGTAACCCCAGACTTCCAGCTCACCAAAGGCAATCCCAGGGGACAATGAGGTAGAACAGTTCAAAAGCCACCCACCTGGTCTCTCTGAACTGGTAACAGTGAAAGTAACAAAGCAGATGAATGAGGCTCTAGAAAAAAGCAAATCAGAAATAATTTCTCAGATAATTACAGAGATAGTGACCATAATGAAAGACATGGTTAGTGACTCTAAAGCAGATACAGATTTAAAAAAACAATAGAGGGGCTTAGGAAAATGATGGAAACCATGAACACCCAACACAGGAAAGAAATGGAATCCATGAAACAGATTCAAACAGGTATCTAGATTAAAACTTCAACTGAAAGTATACACAGCAGAATGAGCCAATGTAAGGACAGAATATCAGATACAGAAGACAGGATTGCAGTTAGCAATCATGAAAGAGATTTTTAAAAACAGCAAGGGACCATGAAAAATCAATCCAGCAGCTGCTAGATGATGCAAAGAAGAATAACATAAGATCAACTGGGGTCAATTAAAAAGCAGAAGATAGTGCAAATGACATAAAAAACCTGTTCACTGAAGTAATGGCAGAAAACTTTCCAACCAGGGAAAAAGAATTTCGCTGACATACATAAATGAGGCATATAGAACTCCAATTAGCCATGATCAAAAAAAAAAAAAAATCTACACCAAGGCATATAATAGTCAAGATTCCAGAAATTCAACACAAGAACAGACATTAAAAGCTGTAGAGAAAAGAAACAAAAAGCCTATAAAGGAAAGCCCACCTTATCTGTAAGAAGCAGGCAGTGAACCTCTCCAAAAGTCGCCATCCGGACACTGGAATATAGTGACTGGAGGAGGACAAGAAAGAGGGAAGTGGCTCCCCTGGACCCAGGAAAGATCTGAAGCGCAGTTTGGGGCCCACGGAGAAAGTGAAGAGAGAAACTCCAACAAAGAAGGAGGAGGTGGCCTCCGGCGCCATTTCCTGTGTCGGGAATCCCGGACGCGACTGAAGCGGTTCAAATCTGCGGACACGCGGTGACTGCCGGCGCCCCCGGGGCCTCCACGGAGGAACGCGAGAAGCGGCGGTGCAGAGAAGCAGCGGCCGTGAAGGACACACTGACTGGCGGTGAGTGCTGACGCCCAGCCGTCCCGCGCGAGAGAGCGACTAGCCGGGCACCATTGTGGGGGGGGCAGCAGCTGAACTTGAAACTCAGGGCGGCCGCCACTCCATCCACGGTTCCAGCGAGGACCCCTGCGGAGCAACACGAGACGCCGCGGTACAGAGAAGCACCAACCGAGAAGGACACACTGACTGGCGCTTTTCTTCCTGGTATTCCAAGAATCTCCTAAGAGTTTGAAATACTAGCAATAAAGTAACCTATCATAGACAATTTACAAACAGCATCCCAGGAATTAAACTAAAGAAAGAAAAGAAAATGAGACGACACTTAAACAAGATGCAACCCCACACATCTGGTTCACCAAAGGCAAACCCAGGGGGCAGTGAGGTGGGACAAACCGAAAGCCACCCACCTGTCATCTCTGAAGTGGTAACAACAAAGCAGTTGAATGAGGCTCTGGAAAAATTTAAATCAGAAATAATTTCTCAGATAACTGCAGAGATAATGTCCACAATGAAGACCATGCTTAAGGACGCTAGAGCAGACACAGACAAAAAAAATAGACGAGCTTAAGAAAATGATGGAAGCCATGAATGCTCAGCATAGGAAAGAAATGGACTCCATAAAGCAGATTCAAGCAGATATCCAGGAGAACAAAAATTCCATTGAAAGTATTTGTAGCAGATTAACCCAATGTGAGGACAGGATCTCAGATATAGAAGACAGGCTTGCAATTAGTGATCATGAAAAGAAAGAATTCTTAAAAACAGCAAGGGACAATGAAAAATCAATCCAGCAGCTGCTAGATGATGCAAAGAAGAATAACTTAAGATTGATTGGACTCAATGAAAAAGCAGGAGATAGCATAAATGACATCAGAACACTGTTCACAGACATTATCACAGAAAATTTCCCTGGTAAAGAAAAAGAATTTGATGGTCAGATAAGTGAGGCTTATAGAACTCCAATTAGCCACGATCAAAAAAAATCTTCAGCCAGGCATATCATAGTCAAGATTCCAGAAATTCAACATAAGAGTAGAATCTTAAAAGCTGTTATAGAAAAGAGACAAATCACCTATAAAGGAAAGCCCATCAGAATCACAGCTGACTATTCAGCACAAACCCTCAAGTCAAGAAGAGCTTGGAATGATGTATTTCAAGTTCTAAAGGAAAATAATCTTCAACCTAGATTGATGTACCCCGCAAAACTATCCTTCAAAACTGATGGAGAAGTAAAATACTTCCATGACAAAGAACATCTGAGAAAATTTATAACCACCAAACCAGCACACCAAAATGTTTTGAAGGACATTCTAGAAAGGGATAACAAGGACTACAACTTCAGAAACCCCAACAGAAGGAATCCACCAGGCAGAGCAAATGATTAAAGAGAGGGAGGGAAAACAAAAATTAAAAGAGGGAGAGCCAACAACAAGAAAATAACATGACAAGGATAAGTCAATACATTTCAGTTTTAACCATTAATGTTAATGGTCTCAATTCACCAATCAAAAGGCACAGACTGGCAAATTGGATCAAGAAGCAAGATCCAACAATATGCTGTATAAAAGAAACACATTTAATTCCAAAAGAAATTCATAGACTGAAAGTCAAAGGATGGAAAACAATACTCCATGCGACAGGAACCCAGAAAAAAGCAGGGGTAGCTATTCTTTTCTCAGACAAAGTGAATTTCAAGCCAAGAATGAGTCATAGAGATAAAGAAGGTCACTACATCCTTGTAAAGGGAACAATCCAAGAGGAAGAGATAACAATCATAAATATATATGCAACAAATACCAGTGCACACAACTATATAAAACAAATATTAATGGACATGAAAAATCAAATAAGCACTAATACAATTGTATTGGGGGATCTCAATACTCCACTGTCATAAAAAGACAGATCAACTAGACAAAAAATCAATAATGAAATATTACAACTGAACCAAACTTTGGAACAAATGGACTTAGTAGATATCTACAGAGTGTTCCACCCCACAACATCAGAATACACATTCTTCTCAGCTGCACATGGGACATTCTCCAAAATAGACCACATACTAGCTCATAGAACCTGCTTAAGTAAATGCAAAGGAATTGAAATTATCCCATGCATATTATCAGACCATAGTGCAATGAAATTGGAAATCAATGGCAAAAAAAAACACAAGAATTTGCTAAACACATGGAAATTAAATAGCACCCTACTGAACAACCAATGGGTCACAGATGAAATTAAAGAAGCAATTAGACAGTTTCTGCAACTGAATGATAACGACAGTACAACATACCGGAACTTATGGGATACAATGAAAACAGTCCTAAGAGGGAAATTCATAGCATTAAATTCCTATATCAGGAAAACAGAGCAAGCACAAATAAACAACCTAATGGTGAACCTCAAACTTCTAGAAAAAGAAGAGCCGGCTAAGCCAAAAGTTCGTACAAGAGAGGAAATTATAAAGATCAGAGCAGAAATTAATGTATTGGAGACTAAAAAAACAATACAAAGAATCAACGAATCAAAGAGTTGGTTCTTTGAAAGATTAAGTAAAATTGACAAACCCTTATCCAACCTTATTAAAAAAAGGAAAGAAAGTACTCAAATCCACGCAATTAAGAATGAAAAGGGTGATATCACGACGGACCCTGCAGAAATCCAGAAGATCGTCTATACCTACTTTGAAAACCTGTATTCTAATAAGATGGAAAATGCAGAAGAAATGGACAGATTCCTAGATACATATGAATTACCAAAGCTCAACCAAGAAGATATAAAAATCCTAAATAAACCAATAACAATTAATGAAATCGAAGATGTAATTAAAAACTTCCCAACAAAGAAAAGCCCAGGCCCTGATGGATTCACTGCCAAATTCTACAAGAAATTTAGAGAAGACCTAACACCACTACTTCTCAAACTCTTTAATGAAATTGAAAGGGAAGCAATACTCCCAAATTCATTCCTGGAAGCAAGCATTACCCTGATACCAAAACCAGAGAAGGACCCAACTAAGAAAGAGAACTACAGACCAATCTCCCTAATGAACACAGATGCAAAAATCCTCAATAAGATACTGGCAAACAGAATGCAGCAAATCATCAAGAAGATTATACACCATGACCAAGTTGGATTCATCCCAGGGATGCAGGGATGGTTCAATATACGTAAATCAATAAATGTAATACACCATATTAACAGAACCAAGGACAAAAATCATATGATCATCTCAATAGATGCAGAAAAAGCTTTTGACAAAGTCCAGCACCTTTTCATGATAAAAACCCTACAGAAAATTGGAATAGATGGTCTTTATCTCAATCTGATAAAAGCTATCTATGACAAACCCACAGCCAATATCACACTAAATGGACAAAAACTGAAAGCTTTCTCTCTAAAATCAGGAACAAGGCAAGGATGTCCACTGTCCCCACTCTTATTCAACATAGTCCTGGAAACTTTAGCCAGAGCAATTAGACAAGAGAAAGAAATAAAAGGAATTATGATTGGAAAGGAAGAAGTTAAATTATCATTATTTGCAGATGACATGATACTCTACGTAGAAGACCCCAAAAACTCCACTAAAAAATTGCTAGATTTAATAAGCAAATTCAGTAGTGTAGCTGGATACAAAGTCAATACTCAAAAATCAATAGCCTTCCTGTACACCAATAACAAACTCACTGAGAGAGAAATTAGGGAAACAACACCTTTCACAATCATATCTAAAAAACTGAAATACCTAGGAATCAATCTCACAAAGGAAGTAAAAGACCTCTACACTGAAAACTACAGTACTCTGAAAAAGGAGATTGAAGAGGATATCAGAAAATGGAAAGATATCCCTTGCTCTTGGCTCGGAAGAACCAATATAGTGAAAATGGCCATACTTCCAAAACTGTTATACAGATTTAATGCAATTCCGATCAAAATTCCAACAACATATCTCACAGAATTAGAGAATCCTAAAATTCATCTGGAACCAGAAGAGACCTAGAATAGCAAAGGCAATTCTGGACAACAAAAGCAAGGCAGGGGGCATCACAATCCCTGATTTGAAATTATACTATAAAGCTACTGTGATAAAAACTGTGTGGTATTGGCAAAAAAACAGACCTGAAGATCAATGGAATAGAATAGAAGATGCAGAAACAACCCCAGACATACTAAGCCACCTTATCTTTGACAAAGGTGCCAAACACATTCACTGGAAGAAAGATAGCCTCTTTAATAAATGGTGCTGGAAAAACTGGCTCTACACATGCCGAAGATTAAAATTAGACCCATATCTTTCACCGTGCACTAAACTAAATTCAAAATGGATCAAAGAACTAAATATTAAAACAGAAACATTAAATCTCCTGGAAAATAGAATAGGTAAAACTCTTGAAGACATTGGTGTAGGCAAAGACTTTATGAATAAAACCCCCATCGCACAAGAAGTATCACAAAGAATCAACAACTGGGATCTCATCTTATTAAAAAACTTTTGCACAGCAAGAGAAACCACCAACAGAGTGAAGAGACAACCCACAACGTGGGAAAAACTGTTTGCCAGCTGTTCCTCAGACAAAGGATTACTATCAAGAACATACAAAGAACTCAAAAAAATCAGACCTCCCAAATTTAAAGACCCACTCCAAAAATGGGCATCTGAGATGAACAAACACTTCTCAGAGGAAGAAATACAAATGGCAAATAAATATATGAAAAAATGTTCAACATCACTAGTCATCCAAGAGATGCAAATTAAAACAACACTGAGATTCCATCTCATCCCAGAAAGAATGGCTGTTATCAAGAAGTCAACTAATAACAAATGCTGGAGGGGCTGTGGGGAAAAGGGAACCCTTCTCCACTGTTGGTGGGAGTGTCGACTGGTACAGCCACTGTGGAAATCAGTGTGGAGACTCCTCAAAAAACTAGGATTAGAGGTCCCATTTGACCCAGCTATTCCCCTTCTGGGTGTCTTCCCAGAAGAATTAAAAACATCGTACCACAGAGATATACGTGCACCCATGTTTATAGCAACACAATTTGTAGTAGCTAGATCGTGGAAACAACCCAAATGCCCATTAGCCGAGGAATGGATAAAAAAGATGTGGTATTTCTATAAAATGGAGTACTACTCAGCCATAAAGAAAGATAAACTGGAAACTTTTATAGGTAAATGGATGCAACTCAAGAAAATACTCACAAGCAAAATAAACCGGATGCACATCTGTAAACATCGTATTGTCTCCCTAGTATGAAAATGCAATTTCACTGTGACTATTCCATTCCTTAGTCTTCTATTTTTACCTAGATTTTACATGGCTTAATCTTATACTGAATAATATTTTTCTCCAAAAGGTATTTGTACATTCTCTAATGCTTGAGTTTGTTAATACATGAGAATGTTTACTTGTTGTCTTTAAAAAAAATAAATAAATAGATAAAAAAAATAAATTCAGCAAGTGAAAAAAAAAAAAAAAAAAGGAAAGCCCACCAGAACCACGGCAAACTTCTCAACACAAACCCTCAAGTCAAGGAGAGCTTGGAGTGAAGTATTTCAAGTCCTGAAAGAAAAACCTCCAACCCAGATTGATATACCCTGCAAAACTATCTTTCAAAGTTGATGGAAAAATAAGATACTTTCATGACAAAGAACATCTGAAGAAATTCATGACCACCAAGCCAGCACTCCAAAATGTTCTGAATGAGTTTCTACAAAGAGATACCAAGGACTACAGCTCCATGAACCCTAACAGAAAGAATCCAGGCAAGGCAAGCAATTAAACAGAAAAAAAGGGAACCAACAACAGGAAAATAACATGACAAGGATAAGTCAATACCTATCAGTTGTAACCATCAACATTAATGGTCTCAATTCACCAATCAAAAGAAACGGACTGGCAGAATGGATCAAGAAGCAAGATCCAACAATATGCTGTATATAAGAAACACATTTAATTCAAAAACAAATTTATAGACAAAGTCAAATGATGGAAAACAATACTCCATGCAACAGGAACCCAGAGAAAAGCTGGGGTAGCTATTCCATTTGCAGATAGTGAATTTCAAGCCAAGACTGATCAAAGAGACAAAGAAGGTCACTACATACTTGTTAAAGGAACAATTCAAGAGGAAGAGATAACAACCATAAATATATATGCACCAAATACCAGCACACCCAACCATATAAAACAAATATTAACGGACATGAAAAATCAAATGAGCACTAATACAATTGTAATGGGGGACCTAAATATACTACTGTCATAAATAGATCAATTAGACAAAACACCAACAAGGAAATATCAGAACTGAACCAAACTTTTGAACCAATGGCCTTAGTAGTGCACTACAGAGTGTTCCAACCCACATCAGAATACACATTTTTCGGGCCGGTGAGATGGCTCAGCGGCGTAAGCGCCTGCCTTGCAAGCGTGAAGGCCCAAGTTCGACTCCCGGATCCCACATACGAAAAAGGGGCCGGTGATATCGCTCAGCGGCACGGGTGTCTGTTGGCACGCGAGGTCCTGAGGTCGACCCCCCAGTACCCCACAAAAAAAAAAAAGAATACACATTTTTCTCAGCTGTACATGGGACAGTCTCTAAAATAGGCCACATACTAGCTCATAGAACATACTTAAGTAAATGCAGAGGAACTGAAATTATCCCATGCATATTATGAGACCACAGTGCAATGAAATTGGAAATCAATGTCAAAGAAAACCACAAGAAATTCATAAACACATGGAAATTAAATAACACCCTCCTGAACAACCAATGGGTCACAGATGAAATTAAAGAAGAAATTAGACAGTTTCTACAGTCAAACAATAAGGCCAATACAACATACTGGAACTTATGGGATGCAATGAAAATAGTCCTACTAGGGAAATTCATAGCGGTGAATTCCCACATCAAAAAACAGAGCAAGCTCAAATAAACAACCTAATGTTGAACTTCAAGCTTTTATAAAAAGAAGAGTAGGTCAAGCCCAAAGCTCATATAAGGGAGGAAATTACAAAGATCAGAGCAAAAATTAATGCAATTGAGACTAAGAAATCAATACAAAGAATCAAAGAAAAGAAGAGTTGGTTCTTTGAAAGAGTAAATAAAATTGACAAACCTTTAGCCAACCTTATCAAAAAAAGAAAGAAAAGACTCAAATCCATGCAGTTAGGAATGAAAAGGGTGATATCACAACAGATAATTGCAGAAATCCAGAAGATCATCAATACCTACTTCAAGAACCTGTATTCTAGTAAGATGGAAAACACAGAAGAAAAGGACAGATTCCTAGATACATATGAATTATCAAAGATGTATCAAGAAGATATAAAAATTCTAAATAACCCAATATCAGTCAATGAAATTTAAGATGTAATTAAAAACATACCAACAAAGAAAAGCCCAGGCTGAATTCTATAAGAAATTTAGAGACCTAATGCCACTACTCCTCAAACTCTTTAATGAAATTGAAAGGGAAGCAATATTCCCAAATTCCTTCCTCAAAGCCAGCATTACCATGATACCAAAACCAGAGAAGGATCCAACCAAAAAGCAAAACTACAGGCCAATCTACCTAATGAACACAGGTGCAAAAATCCTCAATAAGATACTGGCAAACAGAATGCAGCAAATCATCAAGAAGATTATACACCATGACCAAGTGGAATTCATCCCAGGAATGCAGGGATGGTTCAACATATCCAAATCAACAAATCTAATACACCATATCAACAGAGCCAAGGACAAAAACCATATGATCATCTCAATAGATGCAGAAAAAGCATTTGACAAAGCCCAACACCCATTCATGATAAAAATCCTACAGAAAATTGGAATAGATGATCTTTATCTCAATATGATAAAAGCCATCTATGACAAACCAACAGCCAACATCATAGTAAATGGAATAAACCTAAAAGCTTTCACTCTAAAATCAGGAACAAGACAAGGATGTCCACTATTACCACTCTTATTCAATATAGTTCTGGAAACATTAGCCAGACCAATTAGACAAGAAATAAAAGAAGGATAGGAAAGGAAGAAGTTAAAGTATCATTATTTGCAGATGACATGATACTCTACATAGAATACCCTCAGAACTCCACCAACAGACTTCTAGATTTAATAACCAAATCCAGTAGCATAGCTGGATACAAAATCAACATTCAAAATTCAGTAGCATTCCTGTACACAAATAACAAACTCACTGAGAGAGAAATCAGGGAAACAACACCTTTCACAACAGCATCCAAAAAATGAAATGCCTAGGAATCCATCTAACGAAGGAAGTAAAAGACCTCTACATTGAAAAGGGAGATTGAAGAGGATATCAGAAAATGGAAAGATATACCTGGTTTTTGGGTAGGAAGAACCAATATAGTGAAAATGACCATGCTTCCAAAATTGTTATACAGATTTTATGCAATCCCAAGCAAAATACCAACAGCACGTCTCACAGAATTAGAGAAAACAATCCTAAAATTCATTTGGAACCAGAAGAGACCTAAACTAGCAAAAGCAATTCTGGGAAACAAAGGCAAGGCAGGGGGCGTCACAATCCCTGACTTGAAATTATACTACAAAGCTACTGTGATAAAAAAACAGCATGGTAGAGCCGGGGATGTAGCTCAGCAGAGCCTGCCTGGCAAGCATGAGGCCCTGTGTTCGATTCCCAGTACCCCCCCACCAAAAAAAAAAACCAGCATGGTACTGGCAAAAAAAAAAAAAAAAAAAAAAAAAAAATCCAAGGATCAGTGGAACAGACTGGAAGATGCAGAAACAACTCCAAACACACTCAGCCACCTTACCTTTGACAAAGGTGCCAAACACCTTCACTGGAAGAAATATAGCCTCTTTAATATATGGTGCTGGAAACACTGGCTTTCCACATGCTGAAGATTAAAACTAGACCAATATCTTTCACCATGCACTAAACTAAAGTAAAAATGGATCAAGTATCTAAATATTAAAACAGAAACACTAAATCTGCTGGAAGATAGAATAGGTAGAACCCTTGATGACAGAGGTGTAGGCAAAAACTTTATGAACAAAACAACAATTGCACAGGAAATATCACAGAGTCAACATGTGGGATCTCATTAAAAAGATTTTACACAACAAAAGAAACCACCAACAGAGTGAAAAGACAACCCACAGTGTGGGGGAAAAAAAGTTTGCCAGCTGTTCCTCAAAGGACTAATATCTACAATATATAAAGAACTCAAAAAAACATCAGACCCCAAAATTTAAAGACCCAATCCAAAAATGGGCATCTGAAATGAATAGACATTTCTCAGATGAAAAAGTAAAAACAGCAAATAAATATATGAAAAAATGTTCAGTGGTGCATGACTGTAATCCCAGCACCTGGGAGGCTGAGGCAGGAGGATCACCACAAGTCTGAGGCCAGCCTGGGCTACACAGTGAATTTATGGCCAGCCTGAACTACATAGTGAGACCCTGCCCAAAAAAAAGAAGAAAAAGTTCAACATCAGTCATTTAAGAGATGCAAATTAAAACATCACTGAGATTCCATCTCACTCCAGAAAGAATGGCTATTATCAAGAAATCAACCAATAACAAATGCTTGTTGGGCTGTGGGGAAAAAGGAACCCTTCTCCACTTTTGGTGGGAGTGTAGACTGGTGCAACCACTGTGGAAATCAGTGTGGAAATTCCTCAAAAAACTGAAACTAGAGGTTCCATTCAACCCAACTATTCCCCTTCTTGGTAACTTCCCAAAAGAATTAAAAACATCATACCACAGAGATACATGCACACCCATATTTATAGTGGCACAGTTTGTAATAGCTAAATCTTGGAAACAGCCCAAATGCCCATCAACTGATGAATGGATAAGGATGTGGATTTTTTTTTAATACAATGGAGTACTACTCTGCCATAAAAAGGATAAGCCTGAGACATTTCTACCTAATTGGATGCACCTTGAGACTATACCCTTAAGTTAAATCAGACACACATGTTCAAATATTGCATGGTTTCTCTGGTGCGAGAAACTGAAAGTGTAAATAAGGACCAGATCTGCTCTAGGAATATGTATTATGTCAGAAGAGAAAAAATAAAATGTGCACTTCTTAAAAAATTAAAAAATAAAATAAAATGCATTTAAAGGCTGAGGTTGTTCATTGGTAAAACCTGGGTTTGATCCCCAGCACCACAAAAAATAAACAAAAGAAAATAAAATGTATTGACTATATCTCACCTACCAACTCACAGGTTAGCAACACCAGTGTAGAATATCAGTTGTTTCCTCTCACGATCAAGAGGCTATCTGGAAGCTCTGGCTCTGGCTGGCTGTACAGCAGACGACCAGACAGGGAAAAGACCCACATTCAAAACATGTTTTCTACCAAATGCATATCGCTTTCACACCATTGCGAAGGTGAAAAGTCATAAATAGAACCATCATAAGCCAGAGACTGTCTGCACAGGTGTGTGTGTGAATTTAGAGGTCTCAGAGAGTAAATTCCTGGTTCTCCCCAAGCTGAAGAATCGGGTGCTTGTAATCTCTCCTTTTCGGTTTGGTTCTGTCTGATTTTGAGGCAGGGTCTTGCTATGTAGCTCAGACTGACCTCGAACTCACCACGAGCCTCCTCCCTCAGCCTCCCAAGCACTGGGATGACAGGCGTGCACCACCCCCGGCATTCTTTGTGTTTTGTGTGCTAATTTTTCTACAATAAGCATATATGAAATGCATAACTTTGTCCCACACAATGATATAAGCACTAATTATCTTTTCCCAATTATAAAACATAGCTTTCTAATTTTTTTAAACTGGAGGAGGGATTATTTATTTTGCAGTGCTGGGGATGGAGTGAGTCCTGGGCCTCACAAGTGCCAGGCAGTCATTCAACACTGAGCTGTACCTGGCCCTACAGGCCCACTACCTATAAGTGCTATGGAGCGGAACAGATTCTAGAACCTTCTCTGGTGCAACTGGACTCCAGGCACACTGATCACCCTCCCCCACCCTCCACCCTGGCATCTGGAAACCCCTCCACTCTACCCTGCTCCTCTGAGCTACTACTATAAACCCTGCACACAGGAGAATCACAGGTATTCATCCTTCCACGACTGGCTTATTTCACTTAGCATAACACCCTCAAGGTTACACACACTGTGACATTTTGCAGGATTTCCTCCTTCTTTTAAGGCTGGTAATCTTGGTCTGTAGATTCGATACAATATTATTCAGATTTCCTTAGTTTTAACCAGTGTATTTCTCTGTTCAGGGACCCATCCAGGACACCATGGTACATTTATCTGTCATGTCTCCTCAGGCTCCTTCTAGCTTTAAATTTATAAAAATATGTAGAGAATATAACTTTCTTTTAACAAAAATAGAGCCCTACATTTGTTCCATTTTAGAACATGATTTTTTTTTCCATTTAACAACATATCCTGGGTGTCCTTCTATGTTGCTAAATTTACTCCTATGCTAAGTTTATTTTGGTTAGCAATCTTGTCTCTTTTGGAACATACTGCATGAGGTGAAGTTATTTTTAATTCAAATTCTGCCTCATTATTTTTTGAGTTTAAATTTAGGGAAAACACACACACACACTGGCTTGTGTAGACATGGGCTGACTGGACACATTCATAAGGGACGCAGAAGCTGTCTCTGAGCAGCAGCAGGGAAGAGAGGGAGACTTGCTCTTCTCTATACTCCCTCTACACTCTAAGATTTTTAAATATTTGCATTATAAAACTAGGGCACTTTTATATTATAATTCGCTTTAGTGCTGGGGATGAGGCCTTGCACAGTGGTCCCATGGGTAAGTCTTGTGACCTCCAGGAGGGAAACAGCCCTCACCATTTCTCTTCCCTCCCACCTGAACCACCTTCCCACATCTCCACCCCAGGCTGTCTGCTCCCGGGGGCATAGATCACACTGCAAGGAGGGATGTGTGCTGCCAAATGACTGTGGGCCTGGAGGCAGGACCCTGTGCTCCCTCTGCATCCCCAGCGGAACACCTGGGACCAGAAGGGCAAGAAAGCAGGACCCATGGAGAGAGGGGAGGAGGAAAGAAGGGAGGGAGAGAGGAAGGAGAGAAGGCAGGCAGGCAGGCAGGCAGACAGAAGAATCATTGCAGAACTTGTGTGGGCTCCTGTCCTGCTCCAGAGGGCTCCATTTCTCCCTAGCCCAGTGATGGTGAACCTTTCAAAGCTCTCAATGACAGCCCAAGGCAACACACATGCCACAGGTTTGCCACCACTGCTCTAGCCCCTCTGTGTTCCCCCTCAGACCCAGCCTCCCCTAACAGAGGACAGTGGCACTTGCTGACAGGCCTCTGGGCCAGCACTTCTACTTCCTATCACATCACCTTCCCTCCCTGAGAGCAGGTTTATCACTGTCTATCACACTCAAGCCTTGGAGACAGAGGAGCAGTCACGGACAACACTAGGACCACTGGGCATGCTCTGCACCTCCAAAAGCTGGAGGGAGGTTTGCATGAATAAAAGAGAAGATTCAGAGATTAAGCTCCAGACAGGCATGAAAACACAAATACTGTATCAACCAATGAATGTGAGGAAATATTCGTAAATATTGTACCTGATAAGGAATTAATATCCAGAATATACAGAGAATGCCTAAAACAGGGGACGGCAGGCCAGGGGAGGGGTTAGATGAGCAAGAGATGATTGTAAGTTGCCATCTCAAGCAACATCTTGGGTTTAAGAAAAAGCAGGAGAATTCTGAGACATGCTACAACACAGATGAAGACTGAGGACAGCACACTAAGGGAAGTTAGTCTGATATAAAGGACAAACACTCTGTGATTCCATTCATATGGGTACTTAAGAGTTGTGAAATTCCCAGAAACAGAAAAGAAGAATGGTTGTCAAGGGTGGGGAAAGGGGACCAGGGAGCGATTGTCCATGGCACTGAGTTTCCATTCGGGATGACAAGAAAGTTTAGGAGATGGTTGGGAGTGATGGTTTCGTGAAAATGAACCATCTGTCTACTTACTGCCACTGAACTGTACACTTAAAACTGGTAATGATGGTAAATGTTATGTGAGGTATATTTTACCACAATTACATGATTGTAAAAGTGAAAGGTATGGGTCTGGTTTTCTTAAATATTTCCAACTTTGAATTTAAGTCTTTCCACAGTTTAAAAATGCTTTTCCACCATGGCAAGTATTAGCTCATCCCAAACAATGCTGTCACCTTCCCAAGAAAAACTCAAGAAACACACTGTCCCAGTGAGTCTATGTGACACCAAGGGACAGCTGGGACATGTGGTCTGGATCTGCAGACAGGACATTTTTATAGGACTGGCCAGCTGAGTACCTTTGTACAGTGACATCCTGGACTCAAGACTGAAAAGGCTGAGGTCCAAGTCTCCCTCCATCTTTCCTGTAATGCATGGCTACCTCACTGGACAGAGCCTGCATCTCTCTGGCTTTTGAAGCTGGTCGTGGTGGTGCACACCCGTAATCCCAGTATTCGGCAGGCTGAGGCAGGAAGACTGCCGTGGGTTTGAGACCAGCGTGGGGTACATAGTGAGTTCAAGGCCAGCTTGAACTATACAGTGAGACTCTGTCTCAAAAACAAAAAAATCTAACCCTCTCCCCAAAAATAAACCCCACAAATATATCTCTGGCTTTTAAATTATTTTTGTATTCTCCTGGATAGTGTGAGAAAGGTAGTCTTTTCTGTCAAAGGGGCTATTTAAGATAACTCCATTTATACGAATCTCTATTTTTGTAAAATCCTGCCTTTTTGTTTGTTTGTTTGTTTGTTTTTGTTTTTGTTTTTTGGTACCGGGAATCAAACCCAAGACCCTGTGCTGGCCAGGCAGGTGCATGTGCCACTGAGCTATATCCCCAGCCCAAAATCCTGTTTTTGTAAAATGTACATGTGCTTGTTTCACCATTCCTTAGAAAGACATTTTAAGACAAAGAGCCACACACCAGTCTACCTGTCATAAATTTTTGCGTGTAACAAAGAGATTTCTGAGTCACAGGATCTGTTCTGCCCAGCAACTACAAGCCTTAAGAACTGGCCAATCAGGTTAGACTGCAGGGCTATGCTCCCACCAAAGGGGCACGGCCTAGTGTGTCAGAAAATAAAAACTCAGCAGACTACTTGTGTCTGTGCTGGCTGGCTTTGTTTAGCACAAGCCACACACCTTTCTGCAGAAGTAAAGTTTGCCTTGATGAGAAACTTTTCAAAAGTCTGGTTACTTTTGTCCTGTTTGCAACACCAAGAAATTTATGTCCAACAGTACCTCTAAAGACAGAGGGCATTGTCTTTGTGTTCTAGCAAGGTTGCACCTCCCAGCTGCACCCCAGGGACCTGCAGCAGCACCTTCATGCAGAAGGCTCCCCATGGACCTCCCCAGCCGGGTTCAGGAAACACACCTTCAATCTTCGTCTTAAAGTGAGGGTACTTGTTGAGGATCTCCACTTGCTTCCTCCAGTCAAATTCATTCCGCCAATAGGACAAGATCTTCTTCAGGTACTTGGAGTTGAAGCCGTAGTGGAATCGGCTGCCCTCCAAAGGTGGGGTTGGGCGGAACCTATCGATCCTCTGGTGTAAGTCCTGCAGTGGGACCAGGGCCCAAGGAGAGAAGGCAGGCAGAGCACAGGAGAAAGTGGCTTCCATGACAGAATGAAGCCTGCAGATGCTGTGCCGTGACAGTGGCAAAGCAAAGCTCCCACATCACCAGCCACTCCCCAGGTAGATGTGTTTTGTCTTGAACTTGTGATCCTCCTGCCTTCGCCTCCTGAGTACTTGGGATCACAGAGGTGTTCCAACACACCTGGCCATATCACTCACTTTCCATTATTCATCTTTCTTTTGTTTCTTTTCTCCTTTTAGTGCTGGGGATGAGACCAAAGTGCTTCACCACCCCCAAGCATTCTGGAAATCTGAGACTTCTAGAGTCTGAGTAATCCTCAGTGCTCAGCCACCACCCATAACAATGGGGAGCGGGCTTGTTTGCCTTGGGCTTAGTGCAGCTCCTGTTTTTAAATACCTTCCTCAGAACTCCCATGGCCTTTTACCAGCACGTCTTACATTTCACCACTCATCTTCTGAACACTCATCTCGTTCACCACCTTTTCTCACCTATTGGACAACGAGCTATTGGAAGAGAGGTCCCTGTTTTCTTCCAGCACACAGTAGGTGCTCAAAGAGTACAGGATAAGAAATGCACAGGGCTGTGCCAGTCCTACCCACCCTGCTCCAGCCTCATCCTTCAGGGGGATCTCAGGGACTCAGGACTTCGCTGTCCCCCTTCCTGATTGCAGCAGCCAGGAGTCAGACTGAGTTCAAATCCTGTGTGTCAGCTTGATCCCTGGAACAAACTGCTTCACCTCTTGAGCTTCCCTTTCACTGCTGAGAAAGCGACAGATTGCTGCAGCCTAGACACAGCCGAAGTGCTGACACACAGCAGCTGCCAAGCAGGCTTGCCCTGACTCTTACTGCTGCACATGGCCTGGAACCACCGCCCTGACTCAGGAAGCCCCTGCCTGGCACCTGCCTGTGCTTCACAAGGCCTTAGGGGCCAGAGGAAGTACAGACAGAGGCTCTCTGAGACCTCCAATGCCTGCACCTGGGCGCCTCACAGCCTTGCCAGCTGGGTAGGCTGGGCCTCAGGAGGGGAAAGGAGTAGAAAGGGTGGAGGATAGAGAGAATTTCAAGAAGGGCCATTCCCCCAGCTCTGTCCCACCAACCATAGCCTTGACGGGGAGGCGCCTTACATTGATCTCCTCCTCTGAGGTTTCCACTTTGAAAGGGTGAATGTTCTCATCCTCCCTGGCTGTGGGCTTTGCCCCTGGGCCCCACCAACCATCTTCAAGTGGCAAAGTCTCCTCCTTGTCCCGGGAGACAAACCAGTAGATGAGGAAACCCAGCACGGAGGCGAGGAGAATTTCCAGCCACATAACTCCTGTGGGATGAAGAAGAAACCATCAGCAACAGAGATGACCCACCCAGGAACTGATGCCCCAGCTGGGTGGAAACACCAGCTCCCCACAGGCTCCTCAGCAGTGCCTGTCCCACCCAGTATATTTGTCTAAAGAAACTGTGACTAGCCGGGTATGGTGGCGCATGCCTGTGATCCCAGCACTCAGGAGGCTGAGGCTACAACGTGATTTCAAGGCCAGCCTGAACTGCATAACGAAACCCTGTCTCAAAAAGACAAGAAAAGAAAGAAAGAAAGAAAGAGAGAGAGGGAGAAAGAAAAGAAGGAAGGAAGGAAGGAAGGACGAAGAGGGAAAAAAAGAAAAAAAAGAAAAGAAAAGAATGCCAAGAGTGGTGGTGCATGCCTGTAGTCCCAGCACTCGGGAGGCTGAGGCAGGAGGATTGCTGTGACTGCTATGATTTGAGGCCAGCCTGTACTACACAGCGAGATCCTTTCTCAAAAGAAAAAAAAGAAAGAAAGAAAGATGAAAGTTGCCAGAATAAAAAATGGAGTCATTTGTGTCAACCCTGCCAAAAAAAATAAAACTGGAAGATTATGAAAACAGGATTCTTCCACATGATTACCTCATAGCAGTTATCACAAAAGACTGCCAGGACCAGAGCTGGCAGAGCCACTATGAGCTCCACAAAGCACATCTGTAAGAATTCCTGCCCCACAACTCCATTCAAACTTCTACTGGTGCCAGTCTGGTCATGAATCACCCTGGCCAAGTATTACCATTTGAAAATAACTGATATAATCCTCACCTCAGAGAGGTGAACATCAGTAAAGACTGCTTTTGTTTTTAAAAATCTTCCCACCAGGGAATGGTGGTACACGCCTGTAATCCCAGCACTTGGGAGGTGAGGCAGGAGGATCACCACGAGTTCGAGGCCAACCTGGGCTACACAGTGAGTTCAAGGCCAGTCTGAATTTCATAGCGAGATCCTGTCCCAAACAAACAAAAAATTAAAAAAAAAAAAAACTTCCCTTGCTTGTGTGTCCACAGTTCGCTATGGCACAATAGAACAAGAGATAAAACCACCCATGGTCCTAGTAAGCCATGCAAACTGCTACCACACTGGGCAGGGGTGGGGATGGTGCTGGGCTGCACTCAGCCTTCTGCTCTAGAGACTCCCAGAGGCTCCTCTCCATACCCATGGGCCAGAACCAGCTTATCCCAGAGGGGCAGGGGGAGGGACAGGGTAGGAGGCTGCCATCTGGAAAAGAGGTCTACAGAACACATGCACGCAGGGTAAGGTGGTCTCATGCTGGGACATTAAACTCAGCTGTTAGAAAGCCCAACTCTGGCTGCACATCTTAGCTGTGTACATTTAACAGCTTTATTGAAATATAATTCATATACAATTCACCCATTACAAAGTACAATTATGTGCAACCACAACAACGGCGAACTGGAGGACAAGTTCACCACCTCCAAGACAAACCTATCTACTGTCACTGCCTCTCCTCTGCTGCTCTCTGCCACCCTGGGCCCCAAGGAATGACTAATTAACCTGTGTTGCAACCAAATTGCTTACTGCATTTCCTGGAAACTCAGCTGTGCTTAAATCCTCATTTCTCTGGTTCTGTGCCTTTTTTCTTAGGGAAGAAAGAAGAATGTGATCTCTGAGGATCAATACCCAGATTTCTGGTCTGGATCCCCTGCTCCATCTTCTCAGGGAAATCCCCCCAGCATGTTCAAGTCCAGAGACTCTGCATGAGGAAAAGCAGTTTCCCGAAGGCAGGTCAGGACTCTGCTGGAGGGGAGATCACAGAGTTGGCCAGGAGGACCCATCACCAACCTGATCATGATGGGTACCCAAAGCCTGGGGAAGTCCCTGCTAGGAAACCACTGTCAGCCCACATTCAGGCAGGATGGGTGCTCAGGATCCTGCTGCGATGCGCAGAGCCCTGGGCTTGACGCTGCCACAGCTGCCCTTTAAAATAAGAACTGGGCACTGGGGCTGGGAAATGAGCATCCACAAAGGACCAGAAATGGAGGCACCCAGGGTCCAGACAGGACATCAGCATGCACACAAGCCTTTCAGTACTGTGGGGAATATTCTGGAAAACTACTGTTCCTGGCCATCTTAGTTACTTGTCTTGTTGCTGAGACAGAATACCTAACACCCAAAGTTAAAGGAGGAAAGGTTTATTTAGCTCAGGTTTATTTAGTTTGTAGAAGTTACCGATCATAGCTGGCTCCAAGGCAGGGTGGCATGGCAGACAGGCATTACAGAGGAGAAACCGTCCATGGCAGGAAGAAGGTAGCAAAGCAAGCAAGGGACAAGACAAGCCTCTTTCTGTCCCTTATATTGTATCCAGGCTCCTGGGATTAGGGTGGTGCCAAACCAATCAATGGACTTATTTAATAATCACCCACCCTTAAACCTAACACCCTTAATCCTAGCATTGTACTGTGAAATAATCACACACTCTAGATTCAGCCACCTCTGAAAAAGCCCCACCTATGACTGCATGAGGCTTTGGTGGGGGACACTGAGACACAGCCATAGCACTGGGAGAGGCCCTTCATCACCTCCTGTCCCTCACAAGGTACATAAGCAAGTCCTCATGGGCTCAGGCTCAGGCCCTTTCCAGCCGCTCCCTGCCCAGATTGTGGTCACCTCACAGTGGAGTACCATGACAGCTTTCAAGACAGGCAACCCAAGCCCACTCTCAAAGCCACAAGGACTTCTCAGAACCCATCGCAGCCGACTTCCTGGAAACCATTCCCTGCAAACCTAGCCTTGAATGTCCCAGCTACTCTCTGGTGGTGGTGGCACTCTGAAGTTCACACATGGCATGCTGATGGCACTATAATAGATCTCAGTGGGGAAGGTAGGGACTACATCCAACCTGATCACTGTGTCAACTCCCAGAACCCAGCTTCACGCACAGCACAGAGAGGCTCTCCACCAATACCTGTGCCACCTGCATAGGCACTAGAAACAAGACCAATTTTCATAATGCTATTTAGGTAGACAGAGTGACCAACCTTCCACCTGAAAGTCCAATCTGCCCTTCTCACTTGGTTTCAGCAGCAAGAGGCCACAGGCCCTCTGGGTGATCACAGCCCCACTCTCCCTTTCTGGGCAGGATGACTTCACCGCCCTAACCCGTACAGGAGGGCTTGGCGTTCTCCCCTTTGATCACCTCAGCAGGAAGCTCAGGTGTGCAGTCCATAGGAAAGGCAGTGGCTGCAGGCATGGCCCACCCACCACTGCCCTTTTATACTGCCCCGGCCCGATGACTCAGCTGATCTGATATGTGCAATGTGGTTATCTCTCTGGACTTCAAACCGCAAACTGAACCTGACCCCAGAGATATCATGGTTATTGATCCACACCAGGACCCATCTGGACAAAGGGAGTCTAGGAGAAAGGATATTTGGATGACCCATTCAGCAATGCCCAGGGCAGTACAGGAGTCCCCTGATATGTGGGCTAGTTATCAACAGTCAATTGTTGGTTTTCAGAAATAAACAATTCAAGCCAGGCATGGTAGTACAAGCCTGTAATCTCAGCACTCAGAAGGCTGAGGCAGGAGGATTGCCATGAGTTCGAGGCCAGCCTAGCCTATGCAGTCAGTTCAAAGCCTATGTAGTCAGCCTAAACTACATAGCAAGCCCCTGTCTCATAAAACAAAACAAAACAAAAAACCAAACAACAGAAATAAATAATTCAGAAATTTTAAAGTAGTGTGTCATTCTGGGTAGCCTGACAAACTTTCCTGTTGTCCTGCTCCATGCTGTCTGGGATGTGGACCATCCCTCGATCCTGTCCACCCACACTATAAATGCTTCCTGCCACCCCCTCAGGCTCCAGAGCCACAGTCAAGGTATCAAAGGCTGTGTTCAAGTGGTCTCGAGGTAGGATAGAAGAAATCAAAAGGTAAAAAGGAGACAAGGAAGGAGGGGTGTCTTGGAGCACAGCTCTCCTCAGGGAAGGACGGATACTATGTAGCTAAAGTGGAGGGCAAAGTAACATTTACAGAGAAATTCAAAAGCTCTATCTCTTGCTCTGTACTTGAAATAACAAGAATACTGTATCAGTACTTTGCTCAAGGACCATGCCTTGGAGCCACAGGGCTCAGATAACACCAACTCAACATTTAATCTGTCCCCAGGTTACAGCCCTTTATTTAACAGCAGGTGTTCAGTGCACACAGGAAAGGTGTTCCAGACCAGCCCAGAACAGCAGCAGGAGGACTGCAGACCCACAGAGAGCCACCATTCATGAACTCTGACTTTTCTTTTCACTTAGGTAAGGCAAGAATCAGAGCAGGCAAGGGCCTTGCCCCAGATCACAGCACAATTGTGAAGCAAAGAATGCATTCCCCATCCAACCCCATCTCAACCCCTCGCACCCACTTCCAGCAGAACCTTCACCCCAGCTCCCAGGCTGGACCACCTGTCCGAAGGGAAGGGATGCTGGGGGCGGGGGCTAGGCATCCAGTCAATTGGCAGGCAAGGATGCTGAACAGAGGGTAGGGGCCCGCTTGTCCAACCAATCAAAGCAGCGCCTGCGCTATCCACACAGCCCCGCTCACACAACATTCAGCCAGGCTGGACCCCAATGTGCTGCCCGGCAGGAGGGATGAGGTTAGACCCTGAGGGTGCTGCCGGGCAGGAGGGGCAAGGTTAGACTTGCATCTGGTGCAAGAAGGTTAAGGTTCTGGAGAGGGCTGAGTCTGTCCACACACAGAGCTGAGACCCAAGCTGCCCTCTGGTGATGGCCTGTGGGAAGGGGTGACTGCATGGCCCGGGACCCATGGCCCTGCAACTCTACCAGAAATGGGAGATGAACCTATAGCTCCGGGGTGCCTGGGCCGAATTTTACCAACTCCCTGATCCCAGGAGGGCACCAAGAAGCCCCAGCCCTCTTAAGGTCTGCAGGCTGCAGTCCAGGCACAGCCCAGACATCGGTTACCACTCTGCAGGCTGAAGCCTCCCGGACAAAAACAGACCACCAGAGCCTAAGACTCCCGAAATCCTGGTCTGCCTCCTGAGCCTGGCCCCAGCTGGGCAGGGATCCCTCCCCAAACATCTACATTGCACAGGTGACAAAGCCAAGGCTGAGTCACTGCCCAACGTCAGACAGTGAGTAGGAGACAGGGTTCAAACATAGGCCCACAGGGGCCCTACACACTCTGTGCCCTGCCAGGCCACCTGCGTTCCTCAGGGCACGTGATTCTGGAAACGGGTCAGTGAGGGTGCGAAAGACATTGAAGTCTTTCTCCAGCTTTAGCATCCCCTGGGGCTCTTGCAAACCACTCCCTGCATACCCTGTAGGGGCCTAGAAAAGGGAGAGCTGAAGACAAAACTGGGCAGGTGCACAGACCGCACTCCAGGGGGCTCCATCCTGGGCCTGAGATGCAGTGAGCACAGCCTCCCCTAGCGAGCTAGGTGTCCCTTGGCAGTGGCAAAGCCCTGTACACCGAATACTCAGCCAGTGAAACCTCCTGTCCAGAAGCTAGCGCAGGTGACCAGAGTCCAGTGGGAGTACGCACTCCCATCCCCCAAGTCAGGCCAGCACATCGTAGCGTTTATAAGGGGCTGCCCACCTGCTTTCCTCTTTGGATGGTTCAAATCCCAGCTTCACCACTTACCAATGAGGGGTGCTGGGTCTGTCCCCTTATTTGTAAAATCAGGAAAATACAGCTGACCTCATAGCCTGGGGCACGTGCTCGGGCACTGTGGTGGTTCTTTCCCTCCCCCAAACCCCTTTCATGGTGCAAAGCTCCATGCTGGAAGAGATCTCAGAGGAGCCCTTGCCCTATTTGATTGTCTTGCCTGAACCCGAGGGTCCCCTTGCCACCTGTATGCCCAGAAACAGGCTGGAAGTGAAAGCATGGGGTAGGACACTGGTCTGGGAGCACCTGCTATCCTCAGGCCTTGTCCAAGGCCAGGATATGCAAGGATGAAGGGACCCACAGGGCTGTGTGCATCTGCTGGGGTCTTCCCTCCTCCCATCTGGCTCTCCCGTGAAGCTATATTCTTGGCATTAGAGGAGCACAAACATTGTTAGGCCTGCACCCTTCAAGGACAGTCCCTGGCCTCTACCCCCATGTCTCCCCTCTGCTTCCCTGCATCCCACAGATGATCAGCTCTGCTCCATCTCATGCCAGAAACATGGAGCCAGGCAGCCATGGACTGGAACCTCTGAAACCTTAGCCAAAGGGCACCCTTCCTCCTTTGTATCAATCTGCCTCAGGGAAGCTGCAACAGAAAGATGACAAAAACACTAGTGAAAATCCAGAAATAAAACAAAACACAATGAGGGTGCCTGCTACATTACACTAGCACCTGAAACCAGAGCACAATGGATCCTCCCCCAAAAGTTCCAGAAATATGTTTTATTTTCCTGCTGTCCCTATCAGACAAAAATTATGATTCAAAGGGCAGACAGAATACAAAAGGTAGCGTCTGGAAGTGCTGTCAACTAAATAAGCTTTGTACCTTGGATTTTACTGTTGTTGTTTATTTTTCTTGCTGTACGGGGTACTGAACCCACAGCCTTCACACTGAGCTACATCCCCAACCCTTTTTTACTTTTTATTTTGAAACAGGGTCTCACTAAGCTGCCTAGGCTGGGATTGAACTTTGGATCTCCTTGCCTCAGACTCCCAGAATGCTGGGATTATAAATAGGCATCACCACACCCAATTTGGAAAAATATTTTTTCTAGCCAAAAACATACTATCTTCTCAAACACAAAATAGTTGTGCATTTTTTTTTTTAATATGAAAAGCTCTAAGGGCAAGAAAGTCTCCCTTGTGATTCTATTTCAACAGGAATCAGATGCCTTCACAACACTAGAGCTTCCGGGATATTCAAGCCACTGACCAGGAGTTTGCTGCCCAAGACATTTCTTCTGCCCGAGAAGCCCCTGGACAAAGGTTTACCAGAAACCTGTGAATACCTGATGGTAAGCACACAACAGGAAACTGACACTACAGGCTGCTCTGCCCAGGTCTGTGTCCAAACAGGGCCTGGTTGCCGCTCTGCAGAGACCACTGCATTCCTGTCTTAGGCCTCAGCACCCACCTCCAGCCAGTTTCCTCGGTGTCTTCAGGCCTCCTCCAGTCCACCTGAAATGCACCATGGTCCGTGCCCCTATGTTTGCCTCCATCAGGCCCACTCGAGCCTCCTCGAGGTCCTTCTCCTTCATCCCACCAAGCAACCCTAAGAGCTCTACCTGAATCCACCCCACCCCAAGCTCCAAGGGCCTGGGATCCCTGTATGGAGCATGGGCCCCACCCCATCCCCAACACTGCACTCTGCAGCCAGGGATCTTCTGGGAATGCAGGCCTGACTCCATCATACCATTGCCCTTGAAGAGCTCCCAGTGCCCTTGGGACAATGTAACCTGGCTAAGGAGACCTCCAAAGTTGTGATCTGCTGGCTACCTCTCTGGCCCTGGGCCAAGCCACAGTGCCACCACCTTCCCTCTTGCAGGCTCAGTCTCAGCTCCCACTTCCTCCTGCAGACTTGATCTGGCTTCCCTCCTGATCCAGTGCCCCTGTGCTCTGTCACTCTCCATGTCACAGAGACAGTCCCAAAGGGACCAAGTCTGTTCCATTCTCTGCTGGGCCCCCAAGCCTGGCATTTATTGGACACTCAGTAAACAATGAATGAATGACTTTGAGAATTTATTTGGATGACAGTGGAGAGAATTAACAGAACTTCTGAACAAGAAGATGGCTGAACTCTCCCTGACGAGTGACTAACTCATTCAGTCTAGCACGTAAGCTGCAGGCAGAGGTTTCATGGGTGCCCTGTGGTGTATGCAGGTCTTCCCAGGAGAAGCCTGGGGAGCCAGGATTCTGGCTGCATTGAGAATATCAGGGGTTGGGACTAAATAGGTGAGGCTCAGACTCAGAGCAGGTCCCCCAGCATCCTGGGAGGGACTCCTCACCCTCCAATCCAGGCCTGCAGTCAGAAAATGCTTCTGAAAGTGCAGGAAAGCACCAGCTAATAGTGACTCAGCCCTTTCCTAACCTTGGCCACATGCACTCCAGAGTTAGGTGCCCATATCTGTCTGGTACAAAGGCCAGGAGTAGGCACAGCATTGACATGGTAGGGGTGGGGGGGGTGCACTGGCTCTGTCTCCTGGAGGACCCTGCAGCATTTCCTCTCATGATGGAGGCTCAGCAGCAGCAGAACCTTGGGCTCCTTCTGGGGGATGTCTGCCCCTTTGGGCTGAAACTATGGGGCAGAGGGAGTGAGGAAAAAATGTGGCATGATGCTGGCCCAGTGACCGTGCGCCCTCCTAGCCTCATCCCTCCTCCCTCCTCCCAGGGAAAGGTGGGGAGCGGCTCCTGTCAAGGGGAAGCAGATGGCTTCAAGCCACACCTTCCTGCTGCCCACTCTTGTGTGCAGTGCCCAGCAAGACTCCCAGGATCCTCTGATGGCTGAGCCCCAGTCACTCTCTCACTCAGGTAGGTGGCAAGCTGAGCCAAGAGAGTTGGGCCAGGAGCGACTGTCCCTGCCAGTGTGGGGGCTGTGGCAGGCTCCATAATAGGCCCAAGGCCTTGCTTATCTCTTTGCATAACCTCAGCACAGCCTAGAACAGCTCAGAATAGCCAAAAAGGAAAAGAGACAGACAAAACAAAGAGCTGTAAGATGGTAAAATCAGGGCAGTGACCCTTGGACAGAAGGGCTGTGCGTCAGGCACCCAATGGAGTCTCCCCAGCCCTGCCTGCACCCGTGTCAGGGAAAGCACATACTCGTGCCAGGCCCTCCCCTTGCCAGCTGTAACCTCAGGACAGGCACTGCTCCTCCAGGCCTTAGTCCCCAACACCACTGGCCCTGGCCCCTTAGAGAGGGACAACTACTTCCACTGTGTTTAAAGGCCACACAATTCACTTATCAATCTCTGTCCACTGAAGATAAAGTCACCATAGTCCAGAAAAGTAAGGTTACACTTATTTTGGACTAATTAGGATTGTGACCCGGGAAGACACAAATCCAAGTTGTCTTGGAAGTGCACTCTAAGGTTTCACAGGATGGGGCTGACCCCAGCCGCCACTTATTGGCCAGGAGTGAAACCTGGTGGCAGACCTCAGCTCTCCTGTGAGGAAGGAGCTTGGGTACCCTCTGAGCATGGGAAGGGCCTAGGAGGGCAGCAGCACACAAATGTGGGCAGGTCTGTGCCCACATGACAGGCTCGGCAGCAGATGTGTCTGAGGTCTCTCCACTCCATTTTAACAGCCCTGAGCCAGAGCTTATCCATTTTTATTGTTTTTTGTGGTGCCTGGGGATGGAACCCAGGACCTCCCACATGCTAGGCAAAAGCCTTTACAGCAAGCTACATCCAAGCCTATTTTTCTTTTCCTTGATACTTCAGTGCAGGTTTTAAATCCTATTATATTAGAAGGGCAGGAGACTCATGTGCTAATTCTTTGGAGTTTCATCTCATATCCTGTTGCATCTCATTCTGCCAATTTAAAACAAGGCTGTTGAATTTTCCACTGGTTTTAAATTACGGGGGGGGAGGTGGCGTGAAACAGTCTACCACCTGTAAGAAGGAAGCACTGCCACCTGTGGGATTTCAACCCTTGGCAGTCTGTGGGAGCAGAGACATTCCAGTTCCGGGCTGGACAATAGCAGCAGGCATTTCAGGCCCCCCTGGATTTTCAGAAGGCCAGTGGTGACATGGGAGCGAGGGCTCCAAGTACCTCTGCCTGGACTAGGGTCCATTCAGGGGATGCCCTGGGCTAGTGGGGTTAGCTGCTGTGGCAATGTCTAGGTGGTAAAAGGGTAATAAAAAATCCCCAAAGCTAAAAGTACCATGGATAAACATCCTGAGGGCAAGGCTAACCTCTTCCCCCCACAGGGCCTGGAAGTCCAGAACAGGGTTGCTCTCCCTCTCGGGGCATTTGCTGGGCCTGCTCCTGGCTTCCTAGCAGGGACGCTGGTACAGCAAGTCCCCCCAGGCAGGAAAGCTGGGAAGAGGGAATGTGCACCCACCCCAACAGAGGTGGTAAGAGGCCACCAAGGAACACATCCACCCTCCTGAGAAGACTCAGCACTAAAACCACAGCACTGACCATGCCTTCCAGTAAGCCGAAGCTTCCCAGTCCTCCTAGAACCAGAACCAGGAGGTCAGCCTTCTCTGCACCAGGCTGCTTATTTCCAGGACAGCCCAGCCCAGGCCTGGCCACTGCAGAGCTCCTGAGGAGCACCATGCAGCTTTCGACAGACCTCTGCTCCCACCAAGGCTTCCTGCAGCCGCCTCAGTCCCACAGCAGCTGGGCCACACCCAGGTGGGGACACAGAGCCCTCCTGGGAATCCCTAAGGAAACCCAGGGTAGCCAGGGTAAGAAGACAGAAATATCACCTTATGGAACCTCATAGCCTGAAGAAGCAAGGGTACTCCTTCGTTTAAAGAGACTTAAAGATGAAGCTCAGAAAGGCCAAATCGTCTTGAAGTACCCCAAACTTCCTCAGTCTGTTCATTACCTCCCCAAATGCTGAAGAAGCAAAACTCCTACTTCTGCTGTCACAAGACTCAGGGCCCAGTCTGTGGGCAACCAGGGAATCTCCTAGAAAGTGTGCTTATCCCTCAGAAAGAGGAGGACCTGCCGTGCAGGTCAGAGACGGAGGCCAGAGACCGGCATGAATGTGGGGGGAAACACGGGACAGCTACCAGTGCCAGCCCTGCCGCTGGGACGGAAGCAAGGACCATACTCCACCCCCAAAGCAAACACCAAGCAGCCAGGTTGCACAATCCTGAGCTCTGTTGTATAACCCAGGACAGGGCTACCCCACTTTCCTTGGGGCCCCCACCAGCACCCCTCAGCCAGGGGCCCAGGAAAGCGAGGCAGCACCATCTCGCAGAACCCAGGTTCTTGTGATGATGCTGAGGTTCACCTCCACTGCCTTGCTAAGCAGCTATGTTCCCTAAGGTCCTTTCTTCCCAGAATGGGGGCAGGGGGTCCTCTCAGAGTTTACCCAGCAAGCAGCTGCAAGCCTGAACATTAGGCGTGGTGCACGCTTGTAATTCCAGCACTTGGGAGGCTGAGGCAGGAGGATCATTGTGAGTTTAAGGCCACCCTGGGGTATACAGTGAGTTCAAAGCCAACCTGAGCTACATAGCGAGACCCAGATTCAGAAACAAAGAAACCAACAAACCAAGTCCTTAAAGTCACCCCTCAGGTACACTCCTGCCTTGGGGCCTTGGCATTTGGTGTCCAATGGACCCTCTCTTTTAACTTAAGGCACCCGTTCTCTCTTCAGTGCTGGGTTTCTCTCCATAGCACACTTCACCTTGTAATACAATTCATATTTTACAAAACCGATTATTGCCCTCTCTAAAAGCCCCTGCAAGGAGATGAGGCAGGCTGCCCCAGTTCAGCGAGGAGATCACCACGTGCGTTAGCGTTTGGGTTCAGGGTCAGAAGCAGGGTCAGAGAAGTCCGGAGCAGCGGGGTGCTTGCGGCGCCAGGTACTCGTGAGCATCCCAGGGCAAGGGCGGCGGTGGAACCGCACCCCATAAACCCACCTGCGCTACGCTCCCGCCCGCGCCCCACCCCCACCCGTGCAAAGCTGGGAAGGCGCGGGCGCGGACGGGCGGGGACGCCGGGCCGGGCCCTCCCTGCTAAGCCCGGGTCCGTGTGGGCACTGGACTCTGACCGGGCTCGAACCCGATGCGCCCATACCCGCGGCCCCGCGCTCACGGTCTCGGCCAGCGGGCTCCGGCGGCGGTACGGCGTGCAGTACCGGCTCCTGCCGCCCCTCGACTGCGCCAGGTCGAGAATCCGGGTCCCGATCCCGGTCCCGCCCAGGCGCAGGTCCCGCCCAGACCCGGATCCCAGTCCTGCACCCTCCCAGCCTGGCCGCCCTGGTCGCGCGGGGCCTGGATTTCGGGACGCGCAAAGCAGAACTGGAAGCGGCCCCTTGGACGGCCTTTGATCCCCCTCCCTGGCAACTCCTGGTGTTGCATTTCACAAACGCATCCATCCGCCACAGATTTAAAGCAAAACAAGTTTATGTTTGAATGCGGAGTCTAGGACGCAGTCTGCGCTCTAGAAGTCAGGTCCCCCCCGCAGAGGAACAGGGCTGGTGCGATGCAGCATCCTGACCGCCCGCTGCCGCCTCAGCGTCCTTCCCACCACCACGCTGGGCCCCCAGCCCTTGTGGCCCTGGCCCAACAGCCTGGCCTCCGCCCAGGCTCTGCTTTCCATCCTGTCCCCCTGCACGCAAGGACACCCCAGAAATGTGAGCCACAGTAAACGTTCTCTTTTTAAGTTGATTATCTCAGGTATTCGTTAGGGAAATGAAAAGCTAACACCAGGTATGAAAAATAATGTACAGGGGACACTTTTGGATAAAAATTGTAGATCTATTCCTGATTCGCCAAAAAGGAAATGGCCTTTATGCCAAAAATGCACAATATGAATCTAATTGTGAGGAAACATCAGATAAACTAAGAAATAGTCACAGAATAGCTGGCCTACTCCTCAAAAATGTCAAAATTGAGGTTGAGGCTGTGGCCCAGTAGCAGAGCACATGCTTAGCCTGAATGAGGCCTTGGATTTGTCCTGAGCACCACATACATACAACACGCACAAAGTCGATGTGAAACATGTGCGCCTTGGCAAAGGCAAAGGGAGGCTGGGAAACTATGCACCATGCAAGGAGACTAAGGAGCCAGGAAACAAACTGCAATGCTCTTTCAGACTGAATCCTGACCAGGAAAAGATTTTATAAGGAATATTATTGGGGCCGAGCGTGGTGGCACACGCCTGTAATCCCAGCTCTCAGAAGGCTGAGGCAGGAGGCTCGCTGAGAGTTTGAGTCCAGCCTGGGCTACAAAGTGAGTTCAAAGCCAGCCTGAACTGCAAAGTGAGACCCTGTCTCAAAAAAAAAAAGAAAAGAATATTATTGGGACAGTTGGGGAAATGTGAAGGTCTGTAGTTTAAATAATAATACTATATGTTAAATGTCCTGATTTTGAAAATTGAATTGCTTTCTAAGCGAATAGCTTTTATCTTGGACAATACTCACTAAAGTATTTAAGGAGTAATGGGATACCATGTCTGAAATTTACTCTGAAGTGTTTTAGTGTGTTTTACTATATTTATATAGAGGGGGGAATGGGTTTATAAAGCAAACACAATGCAATGTTAACAAATAATGGCTGGGTAAAGGGTATGTGGAAGTTTTGCTACAACTTCATTGTAAGTTTGAAATTAAAAGTTTAAAACATTGAGCAGGGTGTGATGGCACACAGCTGTGTTCCCAGCTACTCAGAAGGTTGAGGCAGGAGGATCACTGGAGCCAAGGAGTTCTGCAACATAGCAAGACCCGCTCTTAAAAAAAAAGGAGTTTAGGGCCAGGGATATAGCTCAGCGGCACAGCACCTGCCTGGTAAGCATGAGGTAGTGAGCTCAATTCCCAGTACCAAAAAAAAAAAAAAAAAAAGAGTTTAAAATATTGACAGGTCAAAGATATGTTACTTCTCTCAGTTCCCTATTGGAAACCCTATGAAAGTAACTACAGAGGAGGGGAAAGAGGGAAGCTATTAGTTCCACAGCTATGAAGGAATTAGGAAAAAAGGCCTCAATAAATAAATTTTTGGAAGACAGTAGAATGACTGACTTAGCAGAACAGACAGCTAAAAACATTGCACAGCCAGAAGCTAGCAAACGCTTGCCTTAGACTTGCAGGAAACAGCAAACTCAGCTCTTGGGCTAAATCTGACCTGCAACCTACTTGCCTAACGAGCCATCATGGAACATAGTCACACTCGCTCTTTACATACTGCCTGTGGCTGCTTTTACACAGCAACAGAGCTGAGCAGCTGCTGGTCAAGCTCAAAATATTTATTATCTAGCTCTTTACAGAAAAAGCTTGCTAACCCCTGCATTAGGGTTCTGCAGAGTTCTAGGAGCGCAGCCTCAGAAAGCTCGGAGGCAATTGCCAGTGTTGGTGGGAATCTTCCATACCTTGAGGGTCCATGCAAGTTCCTGGTGGGTATGCCAGTCACAGCCTTGCCTCCTCTGACTCCTCAGACTGGTGGCTGCAGTAAGAGACCCTGCATGATGGAGCAGTGCAGCTTCAGCCTCTCCTAACCCTGGAAGAAGACGAGGTGTCCTCTGAGACACAGCCCACTGTCGGCAGGTATCCATTTGGGCCCTTTGAATTACCCTGGAACTGACAGGAACCTGAGCAGTTGCTCACACATGAGTGAGAGTCCTCGAACCTGTCCTAGGAGCCTCATGTCTTCAGCTGCTTTCACCCATGTGTGTTATGTTTAGATCAAGAATGTTCCCCAGAGGCCTCCTGTGCTCATAAGTGGGTCTTCTGGAAAGTGACTGGAATGTGAGTTCAGAGCGGATCCCTGTTGGAAGATGGGCCTGGTGGGAAGGGGTGGGTCAGAGGGTGTGTCTCCCTTCCTGGCTCCTGGCTTCTCTTGGCTTCCTGGCCACCAGGGTGCGAGCAGCTCTTCTCTGCTTTGCCTCTCTGCCCTGCTGATTCTGCCTCAGAGTCAGCCAACCATGGACTATAACCATGAACCAAAACAGACCTCTCCTCCTTTAAGCTGTGGGTGTTGTGTATTGTGACTAAGACAATGAGACAGTAACAGACTAGCTTGTTAGCTTGCAAGTAAAATACAACTTGCCAAGTTCTAAACAATGGGGTTGAAAACGGGAGGATTAAAACAAACAAAATCAAAACAAACAAGCAACCTGATTAAAAAACTGGCAAAGGGCTTGCATAAACGTTTTCCAAATAAGATATATAGATATCCAATAAGCACTTGAAAAAATGCTCAACAACCGGGCATGGTGGTGCACACCTGTAATCCCAGCACTTGGGAGGGTGAGGCAGGAGAATCACTGCCAGGTCGAAGCCAGCCTGGGCTACATAGTGAGACCCTGTCCCCCATAAAAAAAAAAAAAAAAAAAAAAAAAAATCCTCAACATCACTAATCATTAGAGAAAAGCAAATTAAAACTACCAGGAGACTACAGCTCATACCCATTAAGGTGGCCACAATCAAAATAACAGAAAATGTCAAGTATTGGCAGGATATAAAGGGGCACCTAACACAGACAGGGCACCAGCAGAAGACCAGACAATGCACACCTTCCAAGTGGGCTCCATCCTGCCGCAGCCACTTCCCACTCTGAGTTTACAGGATACCACTGCCCCCAGGTAATACCCCTGGCAGGAGGGCGGGCTTCTGAAGGGAAGGCACAGCCCCAGAGAGAAGAGCCACAGGTGGTGACATGGAGGTCCCAAGCCAAACAGTGGTGTCCTATCTGAGCACCTTTGGACAGCCCCTCCCTCAGAACGTCCAACAGTGGTTCATGGATGCTTGGCCAGTGTAAGGCTCAAATTGGACCTGACTCTCCCAGCCCCAAACCTGCGTGCCTGCAGAGGCGCTACTCTCAGTAGGGAACTCAGCTCAGCACCAAGCTGTCATCGACAAACACAGGATGTCATAAAGGAGATAAGATAGGACAAGGAATCCTGCAGGTCTCTGGACATCTGGAGGCCCACTGAGGCTCAAGATGGCCAGAGAACTTTGACCACAGATGTTTATTAAAATCTTCCTGCCTACTGTCCTTTGCCTTCTTTCAATCACTATAAAAGGGGCCCACTTCCCTTTGTTCTGGAGAGACAGCCTATCACCCTCTGTCTGCCTGCACCCAGGTGTTAAATCATATGCCTTGTTGCTTCCACAAAAGCCTGTTGAGTGGTCTCTGCCTCGTTCAGTCATTCACCTTGCGTTCATTACAGGCAGGGCCTCTGGCAGAGCTCAAGATGGAGACAAAGAGCTCACAGGCGTAGGAACAAGAGATAATAAGAACAGAAACATCCAGAGAATTACAAAGCACTTTTGAAATAAATTTTAACAGAAAGGTCAGAAGATAAGAGATGAAGAATTCCCCCAGAAAAACAGAACCCAAATCAAAGACAGTGGGAGGAAAATAAAGGGAGAGAGAGAGAAAGAGAGAGAGATTAATTCAGAAGTCATGACTAGAAAGAGTTCAATAAGAAAGCATACAGAGGGCCAGTGAGATGGCTCAGCGGCATAAGCGCCTGCCCGGCAAGGGCAAGGTCCTGAGTTCAACTTCCGGTACCCACATGAAAAAAAAAAAGCATACAGAAAGAAAATTAAATAATCCAAGAATAGTCCTCAGACCAAAGGACAGGAATCTCTAGACTGAAAAGACACTCTCAAAAGTGAAAAAACAACAACAACAAAAAAAAGGACGGGGTGGTTCAGTGGTAGTCACCTGCCTTACATGAGAGAGGCCTAGGATCAGTTCTCAGCAATGCCAAAAACAAAAGTAAAAATATATATACCAGCTAGGCGTAGTGGCACACACCTGTAATCCCAGCACTCAGGAGGTTGAGGCAGAGGATCTTCTGCAAGTTCAAGGCCAGCCTGGGCTACATTAAGCAAGTTCAAGGCCAGCACTACATAGTGTGTACACCACATAGTGAGACTCTGCCTCAAAAAAAAGAAAAAGAAATAGAAAAAGAAAAAAATCCATACCAATGCAAGTTACTGTGAAAATTCAGAGTACTTAAGAAAAAGAGAAGATCCTAAAAGCACGGGAGGAGAAGGGGGTTTAACACAAAAACCCAATCATCAGAAAATCTTCAGACTCAACAGCGGCCTGGGTGCCAGGCAACAGTGGCCCAACAAAGAATTTTATCACGAAACACAAGGGCAAACCCAGTGTTTTTCATACATGCAGGACTAAAAACATTTTTACTTCTCATCTACCCTGTCTCAGGAATTATGTGCTCCAGCAAAACAAGGTCATTCAATGTAAAGGGGCAGGCCTGGCATGTGGGACACTGGGGATTGAATCCAGAAAAGCAGCAAAGGGGATGCTGACTGTGGCTGCTACTCGAGCTCTGAGGGCATCTGTGCCAACTGAAGAGATCACTGAGAGGAGGGCACCAGGGAAACTCAGCCAACTTGGGAACAGACAAGAGCCAAAGCTCGTAGAGAATGATAGATGCTGGACACATCTGTGGCATATTTGGGAAAAAGTTAAGGTGAGAACATAGAAAATTAAGCAAAGAACAAAAGGTTAGAGGAAAAATAAAACTGTTCAAGAAAGAAATGTAACAATGGCATGCTGCTTGGTTCTGTAGTCCATATTATGCAATTATGTGGTTATCACTGAGTTAACAAATACTATGGCAATTACCGTACAGTATGTGGAAGAAGAGAGCAGTAGGCGTGGGTAAGAGTTAGACTTTATCCATTGTAAGGGAAAATCAATAGACAATGTGTAAAATTGACACACCATGAAGTAATGTTTATAACATGAGAAATAAATACCAAAGACTTGAAAGTAGAATGGGAAAAATGAGCGAGAAGGGGAAACTTTTTTTTTTCAGTACAGGAGACTGAACCAGGGCCTTTGACTGAACTATACCCTCAGCCTGTTTTATTTTTTATTTTTGAAACAGGTCTCACTAAGTCAGGCTGGGCTCAAACTTTGTGATCCTTCTGCCTCAGCTTCCCAGAGTGCTGGGATTATGAGCATGTGCCACCACGCCTGCCTGGATTATTTTTTATTCTAAACCTTGATTATTTGATTTTTTAAAAATGGTGTACATGGATAAATATATAATTTCATAATACTATTTTCCAAGGCCACGAGACACCCTCCTATTTGTTGGATTTTTCCTCTAGATTCTAAGCATGTCTGGCATTCTTCTAACCTCCAGGCTTCGGTCAGTGACAGTGACCTGCTGTGCATGCAGCTTTGCTTTCACTCTTACTCACCACTAGGTCTCTGCCCTGTGCCCCTCCTCCCTGGAAACTCTCCATACTTCCAGTAAATTCCTTACCAGGTTGCAATTTGAAGATCACAGTGGGCTGGGGATGTAGCTCAGTGGCACAGCACATACCTCATATGCTCAAGGCCTTGGACTTGAGCCCTGGGAAGCAAAAAATAAAGACTACTGATCACACCAGAATGATGCATCTTATTACATTCTCAAAAGGGTACACCATGGGCTACTTGTTACAAAAGTATTATCTACTTCAAGATTAACAGATACAAATCTACTGGGAAGTTAAAAGGGTGCAGGTGACACGACCAAATGGCTATTTTACAAAACGTTCTGAAAACAGAGCATTTTTTAAGAATGCCAGTTAAATAGAATTGTTTCACATCTGTGTCTTCTCGTTTCTGCAATCAAGTATAGCTACCCATCACACGGTGCTGCCAAACAACCAACTAGGCAACCAAGACACAAGTTAAGCAGAACCTAGTTTCTAGATACTTGCCCGTGTCAAAGATCATTTACATAGATAGCTAATGAAAGATACCAGCAACAGCGAAATCGAATATATCCTACGCACCATCACTACAAATAATTTTAGATGGAATTCATATTTTATAAATGATGCAAATGAAAAGGAAGATGCAAAATGAGCCATTTTTAAGCATTTTTCTATGTCCACAGGAAGGAAGGGTACATTATCCACTCAATCCTGAAAATTCTTTTATTTTATTTTATTTATTTTTTTAATGTGGGTACCAGGAGTCTAACTCAGGACCTCGCACTTGCCAGCAGGCGCTTGTGCCACTGAGCGATATCACCGGCCCTTTTTTTTTTCCTTTATGTGGGTACTGGGAGTAGAACTTGGGACCTTGCGCTTGCCAGGCAGGTGCTTATGCCGCTATCTCACCGGCCCCTGAAAATTCTTTTAAATGAATTCTGAGTCCCTAAATCACTTTCCCCCAGGTTTCTTGAGATCTAAGACTATACTATATTCCCAGGAATTCAAAGGCCATGGCCAAAAATATAATAATGTTAAGATCAAAGGTCAAGAGAAAAAAAAAAAGAAGAAAGCAAAGCCTGTCTGTAAAAACCAGCAATGTATGGCAGTTTGCCACAGTGAAAAGGCCCTCTTGCGCCCTCTATGGACCATCCCTCGACGCTGCATCATGACTGCCTTGTGCAAATGGCGGCACTGTTATTTTAATCAGAGTTAATTGTTCGAAGTATCAACCTGAGGTACAACTTAGTAAAACAACAGCAATTCTCAGCTCCCCACTCTTTCCCCATCTTAAAGAGCAAAAACCATATTTAACCCTTTTGACCAATTCTTTTGATACCTCCCCACACACATTTTAATCTCTAATTAACATGGTAAGGGTATTTCCTCATTTTAAACGCTATCCATTGAAGTCTCCAACAGTAATAGAAGTAAACATTCTCCGTAAACCGCCTCACAACCTCCTATCCCCCCTCATTCTCAAGAGTTCATTTCAGTCAATACTCAGTGTTTCCACTACTATGAAAGCAATTCAGGGGTCTGGTGCGTCTGGGGTCTTGGGGTCCCCACACTCACCCTAGCCGGGTTTGTCTCTCTTTCTCTGATGTAGAAAAAGGAAGAGAAGTCAGAAAAGTCCAGTGCAAAGCAAAAATTTTATTGTGGGTACTGCAAGAAGAAGAGATACAAAGCCAACCCTAGGGAGCTGAGGCACCCAGAGGTGGGTTGCCGATGAATCTGGGGCTGATTCCTGTTTTATGGGGTAGGGGTCCCATCTCCATCCCCTCTGAGGGTCACTATTTGATTGGTTATTGGACTTGTTGCTAGGGGGCTAGGTTTGGTGGGCTATAGGGGAATTTTGAGGGGAAGAGTAACCTACTTAAAGAGGGACTTTTGGGGGACAGTGTAGTTACCCAGAAGCAGATCTCAAAACCATGGCCTGTGAGCTTGGCTGCTTCCTGAGATGCAGAGGCCCCCTCCTTTCTACCCCTTACAGGGGCCTGGTTCCCTAATCTAACCCTGCCTAAGGATCCCAACTGTTCCTATAGCCATAACAAATCATTATTATTTTTCCTTTTCTGTAACATTGTTTTCCCTAGAATTAATATTTTAAAGACTTGCTTAGTTGTGTAGCTATGTATACATACATGTGTAGATGTGCAGGTATATATACATATATTTAAAATGTCACTTCTTCAAACTTTTCCCCAGTTATTTAAATCTCTTCACAGTAGATCCATGGACATCTGATTTTCTTCAATTTCCTTTATTTCTCTGCAGTGCTGGAGACTGAGCCCAGGCCTCTTGCATGCTAGGCAAGCACTCTGACACTGAGCGACACTCGTCTCCACTCTCACTGTCTCACTGTGTGCAGAGTTCCTGGCCTGTTTGAACCTAGTCTGCTGCCTGTGCCTGGCATACAGCTGTCACCTGAGCCCTCCCTTCTCCTCATCTTGGGATCCTTTCTGCTCTCTGCTGTTGTGTGTGTGGGGGGAGGGTCTGTAGGCAGGGAAAGAATAGAATAAGGGCCTCATTAGGTTTTCTGGCTAATCCTGACTACTGGAAAAATTCCCTTGGGAATAGTTTCAAGGGCGAGGTAGGGAGAGAGGGAAAAAACAGATATCAAAAGGCACCAGATAACACAAATGGCATTGGGACTTACCAGAGAGAGTGCTAACTGGGCACAGAGAAAGCCAGTGCATGAAACCAAGAACCCGAGATAGCCATCCCTCCCACCTACAATAGAATGCAGGGAAGAAGGGAGGGAGGGGGCTGCCTAACTTTGGGGAAATCTTTTGTTTAGTGTGTAGAAATGCATGCTCACACCTATGCACTTACATGAATGTATGTATATGTTTTCACTCTGGGGTCACTATATTACCACAATAAATACACACATATCCCCTTACTAACTCTAATAGATAAGGCTCTTCCTAACCAACCAGCTGCTCATCCAAACATAAGGCCCTGTCAAGGACAAATAAATAAATGGGCAAAACAAAACAAAAAATAAAAGTCAAACAAAAGCCTACCAAAACGAATGCGCACATAGGCAAGGGTGCTGGGTTTAATACAAGCACAGCCCAGGGAGCCAATCGGGTTATGTCAAGTTCCAGGTAGGGGAAGGAGCCCTTAGCCCCCAATAAGAAGCCAGGGACAAAGGCTCATTGGGAATCCATCTTTCCTGAACCCCCTGCCCCCTCTTCAGGGCAGCTGTCTTCTGTTTTCTCCTCCTTACAAATAAAGTGTCTTCCTTTCCTTTTTTTTTTTTGTGGGTACCGGGGGTCGACCTCAGGACCTCGCGCGCCAGCAGGCGCCCGTGCCGCTGAGCGATATCACCGGCCCCTTTTTCATATGTGGGATCCGGGAGTCGAACTCGGGCCCTCGCGCTTGCCGGGCAGGTGCTTAAGCCGCTGAGCCATCTCACCAGCCCTGTCTTCCTTTCTTAAACTCCTTCCCTTTAATTCATTACTGGTGCTGAGTTTACCATCCCAGTTAGCTGCTCATCCCAGTGGTGCACAATCCGGATGCAACACTGTGAAGGGTCTTGCTTCTTATAACCACATCTTCCTCCTTCCAGCATCATTGCTTTATTTTACAGAACACGTCTTTGAGTGACTTCTTGGAAAATGACGCATGGGATAGTTTTTGTTTTGGAGACAGGATCTTACAATGTAGTTCAGGCAGGCCTTGAACTCACTGTGGAGCCCAGCTGGCTTCAAATGCAGTGATTCTACTTCCTCTGCCTCCCAAGTGCTGGGATTATAGGTGTGTGCCACCAATCCCTGCTCAGGGAGACACATTTTTTTGATACTGTGTATAGATTGCTGTCCCCAGGGATCCCTGCTTATGCATTCCTGTCCTCTGTCTTGTGATTCTGGCACTGCCCTGGTGTTGCTGGCACCAGGCTTGGACATGTGACTTGTCAATGAGAGATGATGCAACACTTGAGCAGAATTTTCCAGAGTTGTGGTCCTGCTCTTCCATGTTGGGTCCTGAGATGAAGACACTGTAGAAGTGGGTCTTTGGTGCCACAGCTACCCATAATTGCAGTGAAAGAATAATCTTTTTGTTAAGTTACTGAGATTTGGGGGCGTTTTACCTCAGCAAAACTTAAACCTAAACAGGTCTGGAAAATGTTTTTATTCAGTGCTTCCTATTAATACAATTTGGCTGGATATACAATTTCAGGATGAAGGCAATGCCTTCAGAATTCTGAAGGCCTTTCTCTGTGAGCATCTAGTTTCTGGTGCTGCCATCCAGAAGTCCAAAGCCATTTCTGATCCCTGATCTTTTTCCTCTGGGGGTTTATGGGATCTTCACTTGATCCTCACTATTCTGAAATCCTGAGCTTGCTGGTCTTGATGTTTGGTCTACTCTTACCCCATGTGCAAAGGGCTGTTTTGTTAAATTCACATCCTTTAATCTTGAAGAAGTTTCTTGAACAATTTAATTTCCTCCACCTGTATCTTTTTCTGGAAGTTGTGTGTGTGTGTCTGTCTGTGTCTGTGTGTCCGTGTGTGTGTGGTGGTGCTGAGGATGGAATCCAGGGCCTGGCTCATGCTGGACTCAAACTCCCCTCTGAGCTGCACCCAGTCCAGTTTCTAGAATTCTTATCCAAACCTTGAACCACTTTTCATACCCGTTCTTTTCTATTTTTGATTTTTCTTTTCTGCTTTATTTTCTAAGATTATTTCCAATGGTTTCCCCCCCACACACTTCTTTTTCATTTTTGCCTTCATATTAATTTCAAGAGTTCTTTTTTTTTCTCCTTTTACTCTAAGTTCCTCTGAATGAAGAGCCTGAGACCAAGCCCTATGTACATATGTACACATATTTGGGACTTCATCCCAGCAACAGGTGAAAGAGCTGGGGAGATACAGAGCTAAAGAGAAAAAGACAATGAGTATGCTTTCAACTTGGTCATGCTCTGCAGAGTTGGTGCGTGGCTCCACGGGACCTTGTGAGGAGCTACACAAAGTAGGTTTCAGAACTGTTCACCCAAGTGACAACCTCACTGGTCAAACGTGACTTTACATGCTCTAACTTCCCTGTTTCTAGGCAAGCATGAAAGCCAAGACTTGCCAGGCCCAAACTGTGAAGGAACAGCTAGGAGAGTGAGTACTGCAGTCAGCTGCTGCATCCACAGGCTCTGTACCTCCAGATCCAACCAGCTCCAGGTTAGAAACATTTGGAAAAAGGACTGCAGTCTTGTCATTCCCTAGCAACACAGTATAACAACCATTCAATACCATTTACATTGTATTAGGTACTGTAGTAATCTAGAGGTGATTTAAAATATATGTGAGGCTATGTGTAAGTGATATACAAATACTTGGCCATTTTAGATAAGGAACTTGGCTATGTATGGATTTTGACATGAGGGCATTCCTGGAACTAGTACCAAGGGATGAATGCATACCAAAATTTGAATTTTTTTTTTTTTTTTTTTTTTTTTTTTTTTTTGGTTTTTTGAGACAGAGTCTCACTATGTAGTTCAGGCTGGCCTTGAAGTATGTAGCCCAGGCTGGCCTGGAACTTGCAGTGATCCTCCTGCCTCAGCCACCCAAGTGCTGGGATTAGTTGTCCACCATGGTGTGCCCACCATGCCTGGCCAAACAGAAATTTTTGTATGACAGAAATTATCTGTGTTGGGCCGGTGAAATAGCTCAGTGGCATAAGCGTCTGCCTGGCAAGCATGAGGTCCTGAGTTCGACTCCCGGTACCCACATAAAGGAAAAAAAGGGCCAGTGATATCATTCAGCGGCACAAGTGCTTGCTGGCAAGTGTGAGGTCCTGAGGTCGACTCCCAATACCCACATTAAAAAAAAAAAGAAAGAAATTATCTGTGGCAGGCTGAATAATCTCCCTCCCCCAGATATCCATATGCTAATCCCTGGAAACTGCTAACATTCCCAGGAGCTGTGGAGATGTGATTAAGATGGGAGGTTAGCCTAGATTCTGGGGCAGGCACGCTGGTTGCCTAGAGGCAGGGTCGGGGTGGGGCCAAGCAGGAAGTCTGCCATGTGACAAAGGCAAGGTGAGGAAAGGCGACATCCTGTGGAGCATGAGCTGAGGAACAGGACTTTTCTGGAAGCCAGAAAAGTCCAAAGCCTTCTCCCTGGGCCTCCAAGGGGATCTGGGCCTGCCACACCTCAACTTCAGCTGTGTGGGACTCATTTCCAACATTTGGCTCCAGACAGTAAAACCGGTCTTGTCTTACGCCACTGCATTTGCGGTAAGCAATTTATTTAAGCAACAATACAAGATGAATTGATTTCCAGAAAGCCACAATGGCATTCACGTACAAAGATAAACTGTGACAGAAAGGGAGAAAATGTTTGCAATATATTTAACAAAGGGTATTCTAAATATAGAAAAAGTCCTATTTTTTAAATTTAATGAACACACAGAATTACCATGTGCTGGGCACTGTTCTAAGTTCTTTACAAACCTTAATTCATTTAATCCTCCTGACAACTCTTCGAGGTAAATATTATTATTACTGTTTTACATCTGAGGAAACTGAAGCACTGAGGCTAAGGAGCTCATCTATGGTCCCAGGGTCCCATAGTCCCAACAGAAAGGTTGAAATTTAAAATTCAACTGGACAACAAGCATTTGAAGAGACATTAACTCGGCTTCCACAGACACCAAGATGGAAGAAGCATAGGCGCTGCTGGCGGTAACACCGGTGGTGGGGAGGGCACAGGTGTGGGTGAGGACCTGTGACTGGCAGGCAGTTGCCCAGGGACACTGGCCTCAGGTGAGCAATGAGCACATCCACAGGTGTGGTGGCTGCAGCCTCTGCCAAGAAGCTTTTCTCCTGCTCTAACTTGGAGGTGGAATGGCAAACAATAGACTACAGGTATTCTTATTGTACAATGTCTTGTTTTAATATGTTGCTCACTACAGTGAGGATGGTGAATGTACCCATCACCCAAGCTTCAGGCTCCACCACAATCCTTCCCAGCTGTACCTCTTTCCTTCCTCAAGGAGGCCACTGGGCTGCTGTCACTGCACTGTGGATTCATTTGTGACTTTTAGAATTTTGTACGGATTCAATCATTCAGTATATACTCTTATATCTGGCTTCTTTCATTCAGTGTACTTATTTTGAGACTCATCTACCTTGTTATGCTTGTCAAAAGTAGTTTGTTCCTTTTTATTGCCAAGTAGTATTCCTATGTGTGGGTACACCATGACATTTATCCAAAAACCTGCTGAACTTCTGGTTGTTCCTAGTTTGGGGTTATTACAAATGAAGCTGCTATGAACATTCATGTGCAATCTTTGGACCTGTTTTCTTTGGGGTAAACCCAGGAGTGAAATGGCTGAACCATCCAGTAGATGTATGTAGGTATGACTTAAGAAACTATCCAAATGTTTCCCAAAGTGGTTGTACTATTTTACATTCCCATCAGCAGGGTACGAGGGTTCTATTTTACTCCACATCCTTGTCAACACTTGGTATAGTCATCTTTTAAATTTTAGTCATTCTAATTAAGGTGTATTGTGTTTTTGTGATTTTAATTTGTACTTCCTTAATGATGTTGAACATCTTTTCCCATGTTTATCTGCCATCTGTGAGGTTTCCATTCAAATCTTTTATTTTTAAAATTGGGTTGTTTTGTTACTAAGTTTTGATAGTTCTTTATGTATTGTGGATACGTGTCATTTACCAAATATATGCTTTGTAAATAATTTTTTTCTATGTGGCTTGTCATCTCATTCTCTGAATGGTATTTTCAGAAGTGTAAGCTGAGCGTGGCAGTGCACGCCTGTAATTCCAGCACTCGGAAGGCTGAGGCAGGAGGATCGCTGTGAGTTCATGGCCAGCCTGGGCTACATAGTGAGTTCAAGGCCAGCCTGAACTACATAAGGAGACCCTGTCTCAATAAAAAAAAAAGCGATTTTAATTTTGAAGTCCAATTTACCAATTCTCTTCCTCTTATGGATTTTATTGTTGTATCTAACTCTTTGGTAATAGACTTTCTCCTGTTTTCCTTTTAGAAGTTTTGTGGCTTTACATTTTGAGACAAGAATTTACATTTAGAGAAGGAAGAAGAGAGGAGGGAAAGGAGGAAAAGCAAAGAGAGGGAAGGAAAGGGGAGGTAAAGTAAAGCAGGAAGGAAAAGGATTAACTGGTCTTGTTCCTGATCACCTCTAAATCTTCAGAAATTCCGAGTAACAAACAGTGCCTTGTTATTCATGGTGGGCTCCGGGTATCACACCTGAACTCAGGTTAATGAGATAACTGAAGGTGGGAGCTGGCCATGCCACGAAGATCAACCATATGATTGCAGTTTGGGCTTTAAACTGTGATTCTCAGCCCATCCTCTGGGAAGGGGACGGTGGGGTGGAGATGGTGTTCAATTACACAGCCAGTGATTCAATCATGCCTACAGAATGAAACCCTACTGAAAACTCTGGGCTCCTGCAGCTTGGAGCGTCCCTGGTTGGTCAGTACTCTCCAATGCCTTGGGAGGGTAACTTGTTCTGAGGACACAGAAGCTTATCATTGGGAACCTCCAAGACTTAACACTGTGTCTCTCATCACTTGGCTGGTCCTGATTTGTATCCTTCACGGTAAAACTATGAGTACAGTGATTTCCTGAGTTCTACAAATGAGTCGAGTCAGCTACTGGAGGCAAGGAGGTAATGAGAATACCCAAGTTTGCAGCCAGCTGGTTGGAAGTCCAGTGCCCTGGGAAACTTGGGGCTCAGCCTGTGTGTAAAGTAAAGGAGCCCTGTGAAGACTGTGCCCTTAGCCTGTAAAGTCTGTTAATCCCAGATGAACTTAATAGTGTCAGAAATGTACTGGTTTGTAACTTGAAATTGTGGACTTTTCTGCTGCTTCCTTCAGTTCTGTCAACTTCTGCTCCTTTATACATATTTTTGGGGTGCTGGAGATGGAGCCCAGAGCCACACATGCTAGCCAGGTGCTCTACCACTGAGATACAACCACACCCTTGCTCTGTATATGATCACATTTAGAACTGTCTTCTTGACAGGCTAAAGACGCCCCACCTCCAACCTTGGGGAATGAACCCAGGGACTTCACAATGAGCTACATACCCAGTCTTTTACTATTTTTTTTTGAGACAGGGTTTCACCAAGTTGCCCAGGCTGAGTTCAGCCTGCCTCAGCCTCCCAGTCTGGAATTACAGGCACATGCCACCACATCAAACTTGTTTCTTGCCTTTGGTTCCTCTTTCCTTTTCCATTTTTGACAGGGTCTCACTATGTAGTTCAGGCTGGCCTCGAACTCCTGGCGATCTTCCTGCCTCAGCCTCCCGAATGCTGGGATTACAGGCATGCACCACCACGATCAGCTGTCCTTCCCTCTTTCAGACTCTAGAGAAGTCTAAGCCCAGGTGATCACTTCTGTTGCTTCCCCTTACTCCTGCATGCTTCCATTTCCTTGCTATACCATGCCCCTCCCGTTGAACTCTGTGCCACTCTCCTTAGATACATCTGCTGGTAGTGGCTTCTCATTCCTCAATTCATGAACGGCTTTGTTTCGCTCTCACTCCTGAAGGCCATTTGCAGTTGGTATGGAATCTTGGGTCGACAGTCGTTTCAGGCTTCACAGAACTTCTTTCTGCCTCCATGATTTCTGATAAGAAATCCAGTTATATTCAAATTATTGTTTCTTTATAGTAACATGTTTTCTCTGGCTGCTTTCAGTATCACTTTAGTTTTTACCAGTTTCATGAAACTCAAATCTCCAAGGAGCCAGCTTGGGGCCTGAGTGAGACTGGATCCATACCTGCATAGCTAGGGGTGAACACAGGTGTTCATAAACAGCTTTAGGAGGTCTTTTTTTGGTGACAGAGTTCTGTGCTCTCCCCAGTACTTCCTGGTTCCTTCTACCTGTTCTCTGGCAATGACCTGCTGCTGTGCTCCTGTCTGAACCACGTGGGCAGAGGAAAGAGAGAAGCAGTGAGGACTGCTCCAGCCTCTTGAAAACACAAATGTCTCCCAAGGTTCCCAGTTCAGGTACTCGACACTGGTACCTCCATGAGCTGCCTAGTGGGTGGGATATAAAACAGAAAAGGTACCAGGAGGATTTCTCCATTCTCTTGGAATACTAGAGTTTCCCTCCCACTCCCTCTAGCACTCTCTCTGCACCCCACACCTCATTCCCAGGTTTCTGACGTGTTGTCTGGCTACAGGATACCAGAGAGGGAAAAAAATGAGACTTATCACTGGTTCAGCAGTACTCCAAATTCTAGTCTTCCTCAACCCACCTGGTAGGGCTTTCTTTTCAGAGTCCTCAGTAGCAGTCGCAGTGGGCAATTCACAGAGGCGCGTGTTCACTCCATCTTCTATGGAACTTGATTAACTAACACTTGCTTTTTGTTGTGCAGGGTCCAAGTTGCCCAGGCTAGCCCTGAACTTGCAATCCTCCCTCCTTCCTCCGCCTCCGGAGTGGCTGTAATTATAGGCATGTACCGCCACACCCTGCTTCCCTGTTTCAAGAGAAAAAATACTAAATACTAAAAATGTTACTGTTATTGTTATGAGGCATTTAATAAAAGAGCAAACATAAAGGTGCAACAAAAATCATGTTGGGATTTCATTTTCTGGTTTTAGTAGGAACAAGATCTGCTACTTACATGTTTGTGGAATTCACTTCTCTCACATCCATTCTTTTTTTTTTGTTTGTTTTGTTTTTGTTTTTTAATGTGGGTACCAGGAGTCGACCTCAGGACCTCGCACTTGCCAGTAAGCGCTTGTGCCGCTGAGCAATATCACCGGCCCCTTTTTTCCTTTACGTGGGTTCTGGGAGTCGAAATCAGGACTTCACATTTGCCAGGCAGGCGCTTATGCCACTGAGCTATCTCACTGGCCCTATCCAGTCATTCTGAATTAGATTTGGAACACTTTCTTTTCTTGGGACAAGGTCTCACTAAATAGCTCAGGCTGGCCTTGAACTGACTCACTGTAGAGCCCAGGCTGGTCTCAAACTCATGGGATCCTCCTGCCTCCCTAGAGCTGGGATTACAGGTGTGTGCCACCACACCCCACCCCAGAACACTTTCAACATTGGTGCCATCATACAGCCAAAGTTAGATTTGTGTGTGTGTGTGTGTGTGTGTGGTGCTGGGGATCAAACCCAGGGCCTTGTGCATGCAAGGCAAGAACTCTACCACTAAGCCACATCCCCGGACCCTACATTTTTCTAAGGGTAACAGAAGATACCAACTGTAGACTGCTATCAACACTGCCTCCAATTGATGACTTGGAGCTATGACTAAAGTATTTTACATTTTTATGATAAGAAGTTGGCAGGCTAGGTAAACCATGAAAGGGAGAAATCAACCCTTCACAATAGAGAATGTATGTAGCCTAACAGTAAATTTTATGGGCTCTGCTCCAAGTAGAATGCATTCTTTGACCAAATATGTCACAAAACAATTTGCTAAAAATAAATCCACGTAAGTGTGATTATAGCAACTAGATAGTTTTTTTTTTTTTTTTGTGGGTACCGGGGGTCGACCTCAGGACCTCGCGCAGCAGCGGGTGCCCGTGCCGCAGAGTGATATCACCGGCCCTTTTTTCGTATGTGGGTACCGGGAGTCGAACTCAGGACCTCGCGCTTGCCGGGCAGGCGCTTACGCCGCTGAGCCATCTCTCTGGCCCTAGATACAGTTTCTGATTTAAAAAAAAATACTCAGGGTACAAGTATTATATACTCAGGTGTCACCTAGCTTGTGTCTAAGAACACAGAACAGCCAAGATTCAACCCAGGCAGGCTGACTTGGGATCCTTCTAAACACTCTGCTACGAGCTACAAGGACTCAAGGAACCCAAACACCAGACATTCCGTTCCAGGGTGTCTCTATTAAGTAGTGTTAAAAAGTGGAAGCTGTAAGAGTAAAAAAAGGCCATGCTCCTTGCCAGCCTCACCCTAATTAATTCTACGGGGAAAAAAAATCCTATACTATGTGATGCAAACCTCTTAATTCAAGAAAACAATCCTGTCACCAGCATACAGCTCAGAGAAAGCTGTATAATAAAAAAGTACTGAGAAAAACAATAATAACATTTACTTGCAGTATCACTAGGCTCACTTTAGAATAAACGAATGGACACTGGTCAAGAAATGCTAACTTCTGAGAGATTAATAACTTCAACAAACAAAATATATTTGTGCACTATTTTATTTACTGATCTCTCTGAAACGTGTCAAAATTCTCATGACTAATTTAACCTTCCACACTAAAATGTTATTCATTACAAAAAATATTTTAATGCAGTGCCTTCATTTCACTCTGAGGAATCCACCTGTGAACATTACCTCTGGACAGTAAAATCAGATTACAGATCCAGGATAAATGTAATAGTTGTGACAGTCATCCTTAACATCTTAGTTACAGGGAAAAACAGGCAGGATGCCACAGAGTACAAAGATTTAACAGTTGCAATACTCTGCAGTCCTTCTGAGAAACTATAGGTGGGAAATACATAGTAAATGCCTGTCACACGGTAGTTCAGTCCAGCACAGTAATCATCGCGCCACCCATACATGGAGGTGGCTCCTACTGTTCCTCATCACCAAAGACCAGGTCCAAAGTCAGTCACTGCAGAGTTTAAACTGGGAAAGCTTAAGGTAAAGCACACCTGTTACTAACTACTTTTAGACATAATTGAGACTACACTATTAGCAACTAGATACACTTTCTGATTTAAAAAAAAAATCAGGTTAATACTGTGCAGTTAATCCTAGTTACCATAGATATTTATTGGTTATTAACAGTGCAAAGTTTATGCTCCAAAAGAAATATAACAATCCACCAAAATGGTTATATTTAATTTTCTCTTAAAGTCAGATGAACTAAATGTAAGAACTGGCTTTTCTTGGTATTTTATTTTTAAATTACTGATACATATTTACCAGAGAAGTAATTATACATTCTGTCCAACATCAAATAGTTTCTGCAAAAAGTTTCTAAGATAGATGCATTTCTTGTTCAATTTCCAAAAAATAAATAATGGTTCACTAACTGAAAGCATTTATATTCCTACAGCTCTAAGATAAACACTAAAAAGAAAGTACAAAAAATGATCTCTTGGCTTTTGAATAGCCCACTTAGTTACATAAAGTATTTGCTGTTTCAATACTTTCTCAATTTCAAAAGATATTTACTTCCTACAAACAGGACAAACAGCATCTTCATTTCAAACTGTCAGTCTGTTTCCATGGTAACACTGCGGGACTCCTTGGCTACCATAAGTCGCATCAGCTGACTGTGGAACTTCTCAATCTTCTTCACATCTTGAGCTTGATCTGTTCTGTACACCAAACACTGTCCAAAATTTTAAAAGCACACATTAAGTGAAACTAGACAACAGCAGTGTAGAAAACATATAATTGAGTTAAAGCATTAGACCCTTTCCTACCATTGTTTTTCTCTAATTTCTCTGGAGGCCACACTAAAGAAACCCCTCAAATTCCCAATCCTCCAGGAATTATACTCCATAAAGACAGTATTTTAGCCAGCTATGCTGGTAAGCTTGTAATCCCAGCCCTCTAAGAGGCTGAGGCAGGAGTATCAAAGTTTGAGCCTTGCCTGGGCAATTTAGCAAGACCCTGCCTCAAAATAAAAAATAGAGGAGCTGGGGATGTATTTAGTGGAAAGACCCTGGTTTTAATCTCCAGTACTACAAAAGACAAAAACAAAACAGAACAGTCAAATGCCAGTTTTTTTTTTTTTTTTTTTTTTTTTGTGGGTACCGGGGGGACGACCTCAGGACCTCGCGCGCCAACAGGCACCCGTGCCGCTGAGCGATATCACCGGCCCCTTTTTCGTATGTGGGATCCGGGAGTCGAACTCGGGGTTCGTGCTTGCAAGGCAGGCGCTTACGCCGCTGAGCCATCTCACCGGCCCAAATGCCAGTTTTTAAATGCCATTGCTATAAATAAACTCCATCAGAAACTTCTCAAAAGTTCCAAATGCCGGGGCCGGTGAGATGGCTCAGCGGCTTAAGCGCCTGCCTTGCAAGCGCGAGGGCCCGAGTTCGACTCCCGGAACCCACATACGAAAAAGGGGCCGGTGATATCGCTCAGCGGCACGGGTGCCTGTTGGCGCGTGAGGTCCTGAGGTCGACCCCCCGGTACCCACAAAAAAAAAAAAAAAAAAAAGTTCCAAATGCCTAGCCAAGTGTGTATTATGGTATTATCAAGGGACCAATATACATTTTTCAAGTAAACAAACTGTGGATAGGAGATCAGGGAAAGGAAGAGGCTAGATACGATTCTGAGTTTCCCACCAGGTGGATGACATTGCAACTAAAGGTAGGAAGAGGAGAGCCAGGTGGAGAAAACCAGACATGTTCCACTTTGAGGGGTATGTCAGCTAAAGATATTCAACAGGAGTTAGTCAGACATCAGAAGTTAAATAGGAGGTAAACATACAAATTTGGAGGTAGACAAAGATACAGGCAGTACTAGGCTTGACTTAAGGTACTGCTTCAGAAGAGGTTGAAAAGACAACCAAAGACAGAATCCTAAGGAAACAAAATTTTTTTTTTTTTTTGTGGGTACCAGGGGGTTGAACTCAGGACCTTGCGTGCCAGCAGGCGCCCGTGCCACTGAGTGATATCACCGGCCCGGAAACAAATTTTATAGTGGGGCACATCAAAGAAATAATTAGCAAAGAAAAACAAAAGAACAGAAACAGAAAAAAAAGCCAAGATAAAATGGAGGCACAAGTGCCAAAACAATAATTTCCATGAGTGGTCTTCCTATCAAAAGCAGCAAGATAGAGCAAATTATAAACTGACGAGACCTTTGGTTTGAAAATTAAGGCACTGTTGATGAACACTCACCAAGAGAAGTATCAGTGCAATCTGCCCTGAGAAACCAATAAAAAAGGGCTAAAGAATGAGTGGGCTACGAGGAAGTAACAGCAACCAGATCAGGAAGAGTGGATACAGCAGGGATGGAGAACCTTTTAGAGCTTTCAATGATACAAATAGCCTGCTGCTCATAGGTTCGGCCACCACTGGGATAGGGGACATCAAATACTCTACTTCTCACACAAGGAACATGAAACCTTTACTCCCTGATACCCACTTTCAGTATCTATTGTCCCCTTGCTTAAGGTGTGAACAACTGTTAAGCCATGCCCACATACTACCTCTCAAGAAAGCAAGTTAAATTATCTCCCAAGGGTCTGTAAAAAAGCAGCTTCTCAACCAAGTGTTTTGGCCCATGCCTGTAATCCCAGCACTTGGGAGGCTGAGGCAGGAGGATCACAGGGAGTTCAAGGCCAGTCTGAACTACATAGCAAGACCCTGTCTCAAACAAAAGCAGCTTCTAAAATTAAGTTCTTCATATTGGAATGAAATGCAACATAAACAACCCAATGGCTAATTTGCATAAATTCTATGTAAATAATCTCAAACAAATGATTAACTCAATCATACATCTGTAAGTATGCAACAAATAAAAATGTATACTTACAACTAAATCATCTGTTACTTTAATACACAAATTCCCATCAGCATGCCTGTATTTGAGAACCACCCGTGCCTGAAATAAAAATGCATATTTAGAAACAATAGAGATAGATGACATCTGTCATAAATAATTTAGTCTTCAGGTGAACTAAAAAGGATCTTTTTAGAATACTCAAAACACCAAAAGACACCTTTACTGTAATCTTATCATTACTAAAATGAGGTAAAAACAAAACAACCATTTCAGTTCATTCCTATTGCTACAATTTATTTTATTATAGACTTTTTAAGAAAGTTAAATATATTGTACTTGCAGCTACCTTGAGGAGACGTACTAAGAATTCCCAAAACACATCTGTATTCAGGAAATGTCTGAGACTATAAGGTAGTTTGGCCTTTCTAGCTGTAAGTACATACAACAACATAGTTAGCAACAGAGGAATAACAGGAAAACGAGCACAAATAGCTAGTTAAAAAGTCCAAACCCATCCAGGAAACAGTGCTGTGATCCAGTTCGTAGTTTCTATTTTCTACAGCTCCCACAAGATGGATTCAGACTAAAGTATTCAGTTAAATAATTCATAACATGATGCACTACTTTTAAGTGGAATTGTGCCTTGAAAAGAAGATTGTATCAACAACTTTTCCCAAAACCAGTAATTTCTGTACTGAGTGCCTTGCTACATAATACCTTTTTCTTTTTCTTTTTCTTTTTTTTTTTTTGAGACAGGGTCTCACTATGTAGTTTAGGCTGGCTTTGAATTCACTAAGTAGCCCAGGCTAGCCTTGAACTCGTGGCAATCCTCCTGCCTCAGCCTCCTGAGTGCTGGAATTATAGGCGTGCACCACCACAACTGGCTACATAATACTTTTTGTTGTTTAGTACTGTACAGTTAGGTAGCCAAGATACTAGCATGTTCCTATAAGATGATACCTTAATGATGGATGTGAGCAGTGTATTGCAGTAGTATCAGGTTTTTGTTAAGGACTATCAGTAACATTTAGCCAGCTGTTTGCTCTTTGCACTCCTGAGATTGCAAAAAATATGGTACATCTCCATGAAATTTGTCTTGATGAGGGAGAAAGGGGAACTCAAGAAGAATTTAAGTAAATATACTTACTAAAGACCAGATTATGTTTAGCATATGTGACCTACTAAATTCAGTTGTACATATTTTAAGAAATTCAGTTTTCTACAAACAAAAAGAAACTAAAATTTAAAAATATACTACACATAACAACTATGTAAGGTTTTACCTGGCAGTTAAAAGAATACTCTCTGGCTTCATTAGAAGAAATGAGTTAAAAGACCTATATTTTGTTTACCCAGTGGGAACTTCCAGGCAAAAATCCTGTACAGTCTCATGATATAATGCTTGACTGAAAAAAATAAAGGGGTCTGCAAGGAAAAGGAAAACCAGCAATCACCAGTGTCACAAAGTCTTCAATTTCAACATACCTTAACCATTTCACCGTTTATTATACACCTCTAAAATGAGCTATTATTGTATCACTTTAAGAATGGTACTTGGAATGTTTTGCTTCTTGCTGCTTATATGTCTTTCTATGGGCCTATTTTTAATTATAATACCTTATCTCGGTGCACAGTTTAAACTGATGCTTATTAGTGCTGGAGTTACAGGTTACTAGACCAATGTATACCTTTAAAACACAGTTCTTGTTATTTATTTATTTAATTAAGTTTATTGGTACAATTTAGATATGCATAAAGATCACATTCATCGTAGGGAATTTGTACCTGTACATGATATATCTTAGTTCCTCCTTTTTTTTCCCCATTCTCCTCCCCTCTCTTCAATCCCTCTTTCCCTCACTTACCAAGCTTTGTTTCAATTTTATCCCTTTTTTTCTCATTTTTTTTATTATTGATCATTAAAAATCTCACATAGTAATCTTGAGTGCAGTTTTCTGAGATTTATTAACTGCTTTTCATTTTCTTTCTTTTCCAAAGGCGACATTCACAGCACGCGTACCTAACACCAGCTCCTCTTTTGTCTCCCGCAAAGCCTAATCTGTCTTGGTGACGCGGGGAAGAAAATCACTGGCAAAACTTTTATGTAAAACTGCGTTATTCTGAGGAATGCGTGTGAGCAAATTCTCAAAAGATCACAGACCCCGAAAAGGCTGAGGACGCCTATTCCGGGGGGCACTGGTGCCTCCAAACGGACCTCCGAGGGCTGTCTGAGCTGTGGCAGAAAATGATCACCATCTTGTAACACAAAGCACCGCGACGTCCTAGAGGCGGGGACCCGGCACCCGGACAGCGATGCGGGCGGGCAGGCGCTCGGCCTCCGCGAGCGCACAGACCGTGGCCCGGACAGGGACGCGGATGGGGCCGCGCCCCTGCTCGCCCTCCACACTCCCGGAGTACCGCGACAGCGCCTGCGGCCTGACAGGGCCCCGCCGGCGACTCACCTTCATCGGGTCCGCGAGGTAGAGTTTCTCAGCGGCGCGACTAAACTCCTCCCACGTCTGGTACTGCGGCATTTTGGTCCGAATTTCGACTCAAGGCCAGCCGCCGCAACCGCCCGAAGAAGGCGGTGCCCCTCGTAACAACACCTTTCCCCATTGGACGGGCAGGCCACCCTCGACCAATGGGCGTGAGGGATATTGCCGAGCCGGGTAGCTGTGCGGGCGGGCGCAGAGAGGTCGTGGTGGACACGGGGGCGATAGCCGCAGCGCCCTCTGCAGGACTAGAAGGGCGGCATCTGTGCCGCTTCCTTCCGCAGACCCAGCAGGCTCGAGGTCTGGCTGTCATTGTTTGCCCAAGGAAGGAGGGGAGAGAACACAGTGCTGTGGAAGACTTTCCAAGGTAGTCGTTGGTATTGGTATGTCTTTAGTTGGGGTGGGGCTGGTCCTCCCTCTGCCTGGACAGGACGTTGAAGCTGTGCCCTCCAGGCAGTCGATGATGTAGAAAGAGACCTTTTAAATAAAGTTTACCGAGGATTATTTTACGCACAATAAAACACACAGCTTGATGCATCGTGACCCTGGGTATATGCACCTGCCCCACACCACAGTCAAGATGTAGACCAGGCCAGGTGTGGTGATACACGCCTGCACGCCTGTAGTCCCAGCACTTGGGAAGCTGAAGCAGGAGGATTGCCGCGAGTTCAAGGCCAGCCTATGCTACATAGTAGGACCAGCCTGAACTACACAGCAAGACCCTGTCTCAAAAAAAAAAAAAAAAAAAAAAAAAAAAAAGGCAAAAAAGCTGTAGACTGTTTCGTCATCTCCAGGAAGTTCCCCGTGCTTCTGCATATTCGGTATCCTTACACCTACCCTTGGTCCCACGGATATGCTTTCTACTACTGTGGCTTGGAGCAGATCTGCTTCCTTCTGTGTCTGGGTTTTGCTGTGTTGCCCAACCTGGCCTCAAACTCCTACTCTCAAGTAATCCTCCTGCCTCAGTCTCCTGAGTAGGAGGGAATGCAGGTGCGCATTTTATAGGGCTGCAGCAGTGGGTCAAGCCTGACCTGAAGTGGTGCAAGCCGGGAAGCAGGAGACCTCTTAAAGTGCTGTTGTAGTGACACAGACAGAGGAGGCCATGGATCTGGATTGAGGCACCAGTTTAGGGATGGAGATGACACAGATTTGAGATTTATTTAGTGAACGATTGGATGTGGGGCACACAGGAGAGGAAAGGGTAGAGAATGACTCCTAGGCCAGGAGAGGTGGTGCTGCCCTTGACAGGTATGGGGGGGGAAAGAGGTTTGTTTATTTTTATTTATTTATTTATTTATTTATTTATTTTTGGTACCAGGAATCGAACTCAGGACATTGTGCTTAAAAAGGAGGTTTAAAGGGTGCTGAGGAAGACAGTGGGTTTAGTTCTGGATGTGATGGTCATGAGGTTTCTTTGGTACATCCAGGTGAGATGCCTGGTAGCTGAGTTGGGGGCCTCAGTCTGAGAGTTCAGGAGTGGTTTGCAGGAGTCCTCAGCAGAGAGGACAGAGTTGAGAAGCTGTAGTGTAAGGAGAGAAGACTTGGACAAACCCTGGGAAATGGTCACATTGACTGTATAGAGAGGAGGCATAGAGTCCACTAGGGAGGCAGAGCAGATCCTCAGAGAGATAAAAGGATACTAGGGTTGTCTGAGGAGTGAGGGACCAAGAAGGTTTTGAGGAGATAACAGTCCTGTTATACAATGGCTACAATGATACAATGGCTGATAGGGTTAAGTACAATGAGAATCAAAATGAGCTGGCTGACTATAGTTATTTCAAGGTCATGGGGGACCTGGATCAGAGGAGTCTCAGTTGCGTTGGGGTTCACACTGAAACTGACTGTAACAGCTGAAAAGATAAGAAATTGACGGCCACTGCTTTATACCGTTCTCTAGAAGATATCTCTCATGAACAGAAGAGTTAAGATGGCCAAAAGGAGACACCAGGCAAAGAAAGAGTGTTATGTTTTAAGGTGGAAAGATTCTGGCATCTTTATAACTTTCATAGAAAGATTCAGAAAGATAGAGACATCAAAAATATAGGAGAAAGAAGAACCAAAAAAATTCTCGGGGGAAACATTAAGGGGAGGAACAAAGGCCCAGAGCAGTGAAAACAGGAGGTTCTTATTGCTCTGAGGTAGTGTTGCGGATGAGAAATAAACCAGGACTGAAAGGAAAACGCTCCCCACCAAGGAGGGTAGACGGCAACTTTATCGTGATGCCAGTGGGCTAGTGGGAACCAAGTCTAAATCACTAGCCCCGAGTCAGTTTAGAGTGCAGTTTAAATACGTTTTAGAAAGCAGGAAGTACAAGCTGATTGCAGGTTATTACATGATTGGTTATATGAATGACATCATAGGTTACCAGGTAAGCTTATTCTAAGTATTTTTACTTATAAGGAGTTGTTTATAACATTCTGGGAAGAAAGGAGGGGGTCTAAGCTGAGCAGGTAAAGTTCAATGTGTCCTTGAGCAGGCAGGTCTGCTCCGGGCCCATAGTCCTTGAAGCATGCTGGAAGCTATCAACATATCCTTTTGGGGAGGAAAATAGAGACATCACAACTGGACTCAGTCAGGCCAACCCCGCATGTTATCAAGAAACTGCAGGTGGACACAGACAGTCAAGGCTAACTGAGTCTAATTATATGACAGGCATCATGAGCTTAGGCAGAAGCTACTAATTGATTTTTAATATTTGCTATGAAATTTCAAAAGCTTGCTATTTGGTAACTTTCCTCTTACATTCCCCCCCTGTTTTTACTATGGGGAAGATTTTTTTCCCTCAGTTTCTCCAGTTTTCTCTGTACTAAGGAGCTGGTAAGGAGAAGTAACCTTTAGAAGGAGTTGGTGGTGTATAGCTTTAAAGTGTTTAGTCAGAAAGCGAGTCAGAATGCGAATCACACAAGGGCCTAAAAGAAGGATTGTCAGAAAGGCCATCAAGGTCCAAGCAGAGCTCCTGTCCATAAGGGGAGAAAGTCTAGAAATCCCCACCAGGGAGAGCCTCCCATGTTGTTTTGAACTCTATGTTTAAGGCATTCCCACAGCTGTCGGGAGGTTTTTTTTATGATCCCTGACTTGTTGGCATAGTAACAGCACTCTTTTTTTTAGGAAAAGGCAAGTGCCTCCATCTTGGGCTGTTAGGAGATCTAAGGCTCTTTTATTTTGGAGGACAACTGCAGCTAAGGAATCTATTTGATCCTGTAATGTATCTATTGAGGTCTGTATGTTGGCAAAATCTCCAGCTATCTGAGCACTTAACTGTGAGTACTGTTGTTGGCCTATGCCCATGGCTGTAGCACTGAGTGTCAGACTCCCTGTTATTGCTATTCCCTCTAGTATGGGCAATATTATGGGGTCACGTTTTTGACGTGACTGATGAGCATGAGCAGGACCTTGTTGACCAGGATAGACAGAGAGGTCAGGTACCAAAAAGGCAAGTGCACAAAGACTCATCCTGGTGCTATCAAACACCTGGTGTATCCCATCAGAACAAACAAAGAAAGTCCCAAGGGGGGCCACCAGAGAACCTGTGGTGACAGTTAGCATATCTGAGCAATCAGAAGAAACGTTTTGGCCCTTTGTGGAACACAGGAAGCAGGAAGTGTTTTCCCACACTGCCGTGGGATAAGGCTGAAGTAGACCATCAGGAGTATTAGTAGAATTGAGTTTAGAATTATTTTGAGTTAGGCCTAGAGCTTGATAGGAAGGAACAGAAAGAGGAACACAGAGCCAACAGTCTATGCTCAACTCTGGGTTTACAGATTGGAGGACCTGATGGTTGCCATTGACCAGACACAGGAAATCAGGAGTTGGAGGTCCTGTGTGATTTGTAACAGTTGCAAGGGCCGATGGGAATATTGGAGATTTGGGGGAAGGAATCCTAATGCAAGACAGGGGTGCTGGAGGTAACCAGACCTTTATGATTTTTAAAACAAGCCATGGGTCTTGTCCTTGTCCATCTACCTAGACCTTTATCTGACGACCTGATGACCAGCCCTGATGGGAAGGATGTGGAACAGTATACTGCAAGGGGCTGCAAGTTCCTGGTATGCAGTTTGGGCTGGAGGGCAGCTGAGTCAACAGGCTATCTTTGGAGCCATCCCAGTTTATGACACAGTCCCATCTAGGGCAGAATGTAGATTAGAAAGGGGGTTTACAATATCTTTTGGTTTGTCTCCATTCTGGGCAAATATACTTTCTATTAGCATGATATTTTTGTTTTTAATTTAATCCTCCACATCTTGAAGAATAGCGACAATTTTTTAAATTTGGAGTCACAGCCTGAATTGGACATGCATCAAAATAAAGATTTACTGTAGGCTGGGAGGGATTGCATTTAGTCTGATAAAGAACTATGAGAGGGTTTATACCATAAACCTGAATTTGGAATTTCCAATATCCTGAATTTTTATATATTCCAAGGATATTAATATATATTATCCAGAGAAAAATCATCTTGAACAGTTAAAGGTACTTAGTCCAACAACCACAAGAAGATAGAAAAGGATAAAGACAACTTTTTGTGGAATTTTCCAGTCTCCTGGAGACACAGTCCAAAATGCAACAGCAAATATCAAGATTAATGGGAGGAAAAAGATGAAGAACTCAAGTGAATAACAGTACATTGAAATTAAACCATAGAAAAACAAAGCAAAGTAATTATCAGAACAGTTACACCAGTATAAATGAGAGTAAAGGCAGTTTTGCAAGGGACCATCCAGTCCTTTGGAGACACAGCCCAGAGTCCTGTGGCTAACACCAAGATAAACAAGAGAAGGGGAACTAATATCCAGACTGGGTAACAAAACATGAGCCAATTAGGACAGGTACTCCAGTGCACGATGTCCACTCAATCTTCAGCCATGTGTAGACCCACAAGCTTCCAGAGTGGTAGGGGCAGGGCTTTGAGTGCGTTGTCTCTTCAGGGTGATCTTTAAAGGGTTTGTTTTATCAAGACAGGCTTTCCAGCAATCATCAGGATGAGCCCACTTGATCCTGGAGTGATGAATCCAAGGCTGGATCTCTGCCACTTTTATTGCAGTGGGAGTGGTCAGTATAATTAAATAAGGGCCTTTCCAAACTGGGGACAAAGGATCTCTTTTTTAATCTTTAACCCAAACCATATCACCTGGATTGTGTGTGTGTGCGTATGTATCAGTAGGTATGGGTGTTCTCTCTGCTATGTTTTTATGTATCTGGGAGAAAGTTTTTCCTAACTGAATAAGTTGTTTTTGCAAGGTGATATTTTCCCACTGGCATAGGTCCCCTTGGAGGCCCTTAATTACTGGTGGGGGCCTCCCAAATAAGACTTCGAAAGGGGTGTATCCAGTGGGTCCTGGTGAAGTGCTAACTTTCAGGAGGGCCATAGGCAACAAGTCCACCCATGGCATCTGAGTTTTTTGGTAACACTTTGTCAATATTGACTTTACGGTTTTCTTTATTTGCTCTACTTTACCAGAGCTCTGGAGCCTATAAGCAGTGTGGAGAGTCTACTTAATTTTTAAAATTTCTGGCTAATTTTTGAGTCACTTCTGCTATAAATAATGGCCCATTGTCCTGCCTATAGTCAGGGGTAATCCATATCTGGGAATAATTTTTCTTAATAAAACTCTGCATGCTTTAGAGGCCTTTTTAGTCTTCGTAGGGAATGCCTTTGGCCAGCCAGAATAAGAGCAAACAAGGACTAACAAATATTTGTAGCCCCAGCATGGCTTAATCTTAATAAAGTCTATCTGAAAATCATTAAAAGGAGAAAGTCCCCTGGGTTGGATCCCAAGTGGTGGTCAGGGGCCTGTTGAGGCCTCAGTCTTTGCACAGATTTGGCACCTTTGGCTGACGGCTGCACAAATTGATGTCAATTTTGGAATGTAGTAATAAGTGATCCAGAAGTTGGGCCATAGCAGTCTTTTTTCTGTGGGTGATGTCACGGTGGTGTTTGACCCAGGTGTAGGCTAGATCTTTTGGAATGATCATTCAATCGTCTGGTAGGGCCCCACACCATTTGGGCCCATATTAGTCCCTTCCTGTTTTGCCCATTTTATTTCTTCAGTATAATGGAGGGGACCTTGGTACAAGCTAAGAATAGTTTTTGGTGGGGTCCCATATACAGCTTTCAAGTTTTGGACCAAATCATCGTCTTTCCAAGTTGAGGCATTAGCTGCCAGCTTGGCAGGCTCATCTGCTTTATGATTGCCAAGAGTAACAGTGTCCTTTATTTTTTGGTGTCCTTTGCAATGGATAATGGCAACCTTTTTAGGTTTTTAAATTGCAGTCAGGAGTTGAGAGATTTTATCCTTGTTTTTTATTTGTTTTTCTTCAGCTGTCAAGAGTCTATGCTCTTTGTATAATCCCATGGACGTGGACTGTAGTGAAGGCATACTGGGAATCTGTGTAAATATTGACCTTTTGTCCTTTGCCCAGTTGAAGGCCTGTATGAGTGCCCAGAACTTGGCTCGTTGAGCTGACCAGTTTTGAGGAAGAGGTCCAGCTAGGAGCACCTCTTTGGTGGTTACAACAGTGTAGCTGGCACTATGTTGTCCATCTTTAACAAAGTTACTTCTATCCATGAACAGGGTGTACTCAGCATCTGCTAAAGGCTCCATTTGAAGGTTGGGCTGACTAGCAAAAAGCTCATCTGTCAATGCAAGCCAATTGTGATCAGCCTGTCCGAGCTCTGTGGGTAAATAAGTGGCTGGGTTTAGAGCTTTAACTGGCTGGAAAGTGAGTTGGGATTTCCAACAAGCAGTTGAAAAAAAACTGAGACATTCAAACAGATCAAAAGGGCTTTGGCTTTAGCTCCAGCTTTGGAAATTCTAGATGTAACTTGTCCTTTCAGCCTGTTTGTGGACAAGAGACAACATGTTGCCTCAGGTGTCCTAACTTGGACACCTTGGACTTGAGTGATCCAGCTGTTTGAGAGCCAACAATGACCCCAACTGTTGAGGAACTCAAGAACAGCATGTGGCACCTGGTCAGTCAGGTTTTGTCCCAAAGCCAATTTGTCTGCCTCCTTAATCAGGAGGACAGTTGCTGCAAGTGCTTGCAAACAGGGAGGCCATCCTTTAGATACCGAATCTAGAGTCTTGGAAAGGTAGACGACTGGCCTTTCCCAGGGTCCCACTGTTTGAGTTAGGACACCCGAGGCAACATGTTGTCTCTTGTCCACAAACAGGTTGAAAGGACAAGTTACATCTAGAATTTCCAAAGCTGAAGCTAAGGCCAAAGCCCTTTTGATCTGTTTGAATGTCTCAGTTTTTTTTTTAAGTCTAATTTATTACATCTCTTTTAGTCGTGGGCTTTTTTAATGTGTCATAAAGCAGCCTGGCCTTTTTAGCATATGCAGGTATCCAAATCTGGCAGAAACTAGCTGCCCCTAAAACCTCTCAGAGTTCCCTTTTACAGTTAGGCTGCCAGATGGAGCAAATGACTTTCTTTCTTTCTGGGCTTAGGTGTTGGAGTCCTTTTTCTAAGTCAAACCCTAGGTATCTGATTTTCTTCTTACAGATTTGAGCCTTATTACAGGAGACTTTGTACCTGGTGTTACACAAATGGTGGAGGAGGGCCCGAGTCCCTCCCCAATGGTCCTTTTTTGTGGGGCTTTTAATTAGGATATTGTCCACATACTACAAAAGTGTGCAGTGAAATTTCCCATGGGGGGACTTGGCTAGATCAGCCACCAAGGCTTCCCCAAATGGCGTAGGAGAATTCTTGAACCCTTGAGGGAGGTGGGTCCATGTGAGTTGTCCCTTGTGTCCTGTGTCAGGGTCCTTCCATTCAAAGGTGAAAAGAAGCTGGCTGGCAGGTGCTATTTGCAGGCAGAAGAATGCATCCTTTATATCCAGACATGTGAACCAGGCAACATCAGGAGGGAGCAGGCCCAGGAGGGTGTACAGGTTGGGGACTGTTGGATGTAAAGTTATTGTAGCTGCATTAACGGCACGGAGATCTCATACCAGCTGATAGTCCCCGTTAGGCTTTTAACTGGTAGCAGTGGAGTGTTCCAGGGTGACTGGTAGTCTATTAGCATTCCGGCTTGTTTCAGTCTGGAAATGTGGGGTTGGATCCTGAGACGGGCTTCATGAGACATGGGATACTGCTTGATGGCAGTGGGAGTGGCTTCCGGCTTGAGTCCAGTTATCAAGGGGGCATGATTAACGGCTAGCCCTGAAGGCGAGGTTTCTGTCCAGACATCTGGAAACATGGTTTTGAGAACCTCAGGGTTACAGTTTTTGGGCATTTTTGTTTGATAGAGATGCCATTTTTCTTCTCGGGGCACAGTCAGAGTCAATATCAGGTCTGGAATTGGAGACCCAAGGGTGAGGGTGGCAGGCCAATGAGGAGCAAAAGAAATAGTCACTCCTAACTTTGACAGGAGATCTCGGCCCAGCAAGGGAACAGGGCATTTAGGCGTATATAAAAATTCATGTTTGATGAGATGTCCTCCAAGCTCACAAGATCTGCTTTGGCGAAAACTCTTTTCAGTGGGAATGCCAGTAGCCTCTATTACTTGAATTTGCCAAGAAGTCAAAGGGGCAACAGGTTGGGTGACAACAGAGTATTCAGCTCCACTGTCTACCATAAAACTCATTGGTTTTCCCCCAATTTTCACTGTGACCATGGGCTCCCGGGGGCCTAATTGAATGGAACCTGGTCCCCCCTATTCGGTGCTGTCGAAAAGTGAGAGCAGGGGATCAGGAGGAGGCAAGTTCAGTGCCTCAGAAGTCTGCTGGTCCTTCAGGCAGAGGGGGCATTTGTCTTTCCAGTTTCCAAATTGTTTGCATCGGGCACACTGGTTTGGGGCCAAAGCGTAGGGACAACTGCCCATCTTGGATTGAGGGCCCTGTGAGGTTTTATTGCTTTGGCCCCAGTTCCATGGCTGACTTGTCAGGAACCCCTCGGGAAGCAGCTTTCCCAAGATTGCAGCCAGGAGGGCAGTCTGATTATGTTTATGTATCTTTTTTTTTTCCAGTTTATAAAAACCTTTTGAGCTATCTGGAGCAGCTGAATGGCATTCATGCCAGCAAACCCATCAACCTTTTGAAT